>MU684499.1:0-23198 GCA_026770625.1 Nicotiana glauca
GCATTTTCCTTCAGGAACCTTTTCGACAGACATCATTTCGGAAGTTTGATAAGCTAAAGGTCCTTTATCATCTCCAGCCTCAATAATTGGAGCAAATGAATCTTCATAAAGGGATAAATCCTCTTCCCCATGCACAACTATCTCTTGTTTGTCCCACTCAAATTTCACCATTTGATGTAGCGATGATGGCACTGCCTTAGCTGCATGTATCCAAGGCCTACCCAATAACAAATTATACGGGGCGACTACGTTTAGCACTTGAAATTCCACACTGAAACCAACTAGCCCTATCACTAATTCAAGCGTTATATCTCCAGCAGAACCTTTTCCTTTCCCATCAAGACCTCGAACACCTATACTGCTCATGTGGATTCTTTCGGTGTCGATCTTCAACTTTTGCAAAGTGGACAGAGGGCAAATATTTGCACTAGATCCATTATCCACCAATACTCTGGTGACAAAATAATTTTCGCACTTCACCGTGATACACAGAGCTCGATTGTGTTCCGCACCCTCTATAGGAAGCTCATTGTCCGCAAAAGTGGTCCTGTTTGCTTTGAAGATCCTGCTAGCAATCTTTTCTAATTGATTTACTATGATGTTATCAGGAACATGTGCCTCTTTCACAATCTTAATTATGACTCCGCGATGTTCATCTGATTGTGTAAATAAAGATAGCGGAGAAATATTAGCTGGAGTTTTCCTTAATTGTTCAACAATGAAATAGTCTTGCACTTTCATCTTTCTCAAGAACTCTTCGACCTCCTCCTCGGTCACTGATTCCCTTACTGGCATTTGGCTACCCTTGAAGAGCTTGGCTTTCCTTAGTTCTTTGGAGGTAAGACATCCTCTGAAATGATTCGATTCTCTGATCTCAACACATTCTTCCTCCACTTCTTTACCTTTATGTGTAATTATTGCTCGTTTGCAGTTTCCCGGGACATCCTTTGCCTCAGCCGCTGGCAACTGAGTTGTTAATTTAATAACAACAGGGGTAATGGGAGACCCTTTCACAACTACAACAGGCTTGCTTGGCATCCCTAATACCACCAACTTTGGCTTTTTCCGACATGCCCCGACACCATTTGAAGACCCTTCTGCAAACATCACACGTTTTCTAGATAGCTCAACTTGCTCCACAACCTTAACGGGGTTTTCAATTTCAATGGGAGGCCCAAGATGAGGAGTGCACCAGTATGGATTCGAGGTCTTGAATGTTGGTTTTGTACCATAGTATTGGGCATCAGGAACTTTGAACAAGGTTTCATTAGAAGATAGAAAGATGTTGGTATGGGGAGGAGCAGGGTAATTGTGGCAAGGGGTAAAGCCTGGGGCATGTTGGGAGGAGAGTCCAACGGCATTGGGAATCTGGGATTGTGATGGTAGTGGGACGGAAGCAAGACATTCAATGTAGTTGGTGGGGAATAAGGGTAGAGGGTGCCCACTAATCCAAGCCTGGTACATCTCCGTTATCTGGCGTTTCAACCTTTGGGCCTCTTCTTTCAACTCAAATTTCAATTCGACAACACCTGTGTCTGATCCCTTACTAGTCATGGTTGTCTTGCTGTTTGACCTAGCATGCATGGATGACTCGCCCGAATGCCATAAACTAACCACCTACCTGGACTTAATATAACAAAATAAAGCCATCATGTTAGCGTTAGGACATTTAACATAAGATAGTCTCACTTTATGTGCAATGCACCTAGCCACATTTATCGGTTCTAGAATGACTTCGAGGGTACAAAGGTCAATTGGCATCATCCCAATTTTGTCCATTTCACCCTCTCTTTTCTTTGCTTTTCTAGCACTTGCTTGCTTATTTTTCCTTCCTCTTCCCTTCTAATTATCACTCTTTTCTTTCCTCTCATTTCTCACATCCTATGGTTCTACCTCTCTTTTTTCACTTTTCTTTTTTCTTTCTTTTTCATTTTTCCCTCTTTTTTTCTTTTAATAATAAAAAAATGATTCGATCGAACCCTATGTAGGTTGCTTACGTATCATGACCCTGCATGAATCAGATCTTTGCGTAGTTCTGGAAGATCAAGAAACAAATTGACGTTCTCTTTTTTTTTTTTTTACCTTAATGACTACCCTACTGAGAACATAGGGATAAAAGAAGCAAATCTTTTTTTTTAATTTTCTAAACTTAATGTTCTATGACCTATTCTAAACTCAAGCTTAACGAGCATTTTTTCTCTTTTTTTTTCCTTTTGAAACAAACACCCTACGGAAAATTATTAAGGAAAAGCCCTAGAAAAAATATTTTTTATTCTTTTTTTTTCTTGTTTTTAGGAAGAAAATCTAGATAACAAACCACCGAAAAATATTTTAAATTTTCATTTGATATCCTGACGCCAAATTTCAAAACAAGCAACAAAATATTTTTGGATTTCAATTTTGATTGCCTAAAGAAGAAATTCTAATGATAAACAAAGATAAAGTATTTTTATTTTTTATGTACAATACCCTAAAGTCCTAATGAAAATAAAAGAATTTTATTTTTCACTAATTTCCCAAAGAAACACCTCAAAAGAAAATCTTTTTGGATTTTGGAATTAACACCTTAAAGAAAGCTTAAAAGAAAATTCTCTTCTTTTTTTTTTAATTTTTGGTCCTAATATACTAAAGAAAACATAAAAAAAGTTCATTTTAAGTCCTATATATTAGTTGCCTAAAGGAAAAACAACCTCAAAATTTTATTTTTTTTCATTTCTAGAATTAGTATTCTAAAGAAAACTTGCAACATCTTTTGTTTTGGATTTTTCAGTTACAGCATATTTTTTCAAATATAAAGCAGAAAATACAATAACAAAGACTTGACATTACTGTACAAAACTAGAAAGTAAAAGACGACATAAAATGAAGAACAAACTCAAAACATAAAAAAAAGTCTCCTTAAGCAACTCCTGAATGCAGTGGTCCTGGGGTATCTGTCACGCTCAAACATCGGTAAGTAGATCCACACCTATATGAGAAAACTTTAACCAACACTATGTGAGATAATAACACTCCCTACTGAACACATGCGAGACATGATTGAGGCTACTTTTGCAAAATGGCTTATTTCGCCAAAAGGTTGCTAGAAATGCAAAATTTGGCTAAGACCCCGCAAAACCAAAACCCAAGCTTACTAGGGAGACTGGACCCTATGTGGGTCGCCTACGTATCACGCCCCGAAAGACGAGAATCAGGTATGCGTAGTTCAGGCAGATTGGATACGGTTGAGAATTAAAAAAATAACTAATTTAGAGAAAATATATTTTTTGGTTTTTCTTGAAAAATGATGAAACATACAAAATCTTTTCGGATTTTCTTTTCCCACTTTTTTTGATTTTTTTTTTTATTTTTGGAAAATGGTGAAAAAGTGCAAAATCTTTTTTTTTTTTTTTTGAATTTTCGAGCTCTCTTTTTCTTAACAAAATGTGGCAAAAGACATAATTTGATCTACCTGCTTTATTTTCACACTTCACCTTCTCTTTTTCTTTTTTTTTTCTTTTTTTCATTGTTTTTTTCTTCATTTTTTTATTTTCCCTCAGCTATCATTGGTCTGCCAAATAACCCTTTTACCCTTGAATAAATGCAACATGTAGCACATAGGATGCATCAAGATGGTCTGTTATTTGGGTATACCTGTCCTAGACGGACCCAACCCCTGTGTGGAGTCTCCTAAGTCAAATGCATATGATGCAAACAAGCGTTCCTACTAGGGATCCGGCATGAGGCTGAGTTATTCTAGGTTTAAAACCTAGGTTTATTGTTCTAGACCTGGCTTACCCAAGCGGACAACTCGAGCCGAGGGGGGTAGCGTACCGGNCTCTAGACAGAAGAGAAGTCACACGAAGTGCACCCTTCTCCATGATTTAGAAGACTCAGAGAGAAGATGGGTTTCGTAGCAGTTTATATACAGTTCACAGAATATCAAAGCGGTAAAACCAACATTTAGCACATTAGGCCCAAACATGTAACAAAATCAGATAAAGCCAAATATATAAATTTATCTAAGCTCGAATTCTGAACCCTGAACCAAAGTTCTGGGTTCATGTCCCCAGCAGAGTCGCCAGAGCTGTCACACCTCCTTTTTTCACTACACCCCGTAAAGGGTATAATAAAAGGGAGTTATTTCCAACTTGAAGTGACAATCGAAACATGATTATATTATTAAAATATTCAGAGTCGCCACTTGGGAGATTTATGGTGTCACAAGTCACCGGTTTAGAATTCCGAATCGAAGAAAAGATTGACTCTATTTAACAGTCCGCGAACCAGAAATCCGAGTAAGGAATTCTGTTAACCCGGGAGAAAGTGTTAGGCATTCCCGAGTTCCGTGGTTCTAGCACGGTCGCTCAACTGTTATATTTGTCTTAATTATCTGATTTTAGTACATGTTTAGCCTATGGTGCAATTTTAAATTATTTACCGCTTTTAATTAATTTTAAGAAAAGATTGAACGTCGTTTAAAACGCGTCTTTGAATCGCGTCACATGAAATGCACCTGCAATCATAAAGACATTTTATTCAACGTTTTAAAATTTAGATTTGGGTCACATAAAATGCACACCCGAGTTTAAGAAATTAATATTATTAAAATACGTGCCTAAAGCAACTACGCGTCTTAACTTTGCGAGGGCCATGGAAATTTGCTAAATGGCACGCCTCAAGCTCTAAGTATTTTAAAAAGATATAATTAAGTGAGGGCCACACATTTATGATTTTATTTGGCGCTGCTCACCTCAATTCCACTTTAAAGGGTATTTAAACTAAAAGTTCGGAGGGCCATAGACTATTTATTATCTATTATGGCTCACCTCCAATCTAGGGAATTTTACTCAAGCTAACTAAAAAGGACTTGCATAGAGAAGAATTAATTACTAAACCAGGGGAGCTTGGGCCTAATTTTAATAAAAACGTAAGAGAGACATTAAAAAGTAACGCAAAAGAGCCTTGGGCTCAACCAATTAGCTTTCACGTGAGGAAATGTGAGCGGATCCTAGTTCCCAGCCCATCAGACGCCTAAACCTGGGGAAGCGGAGCACTGGGACTCGAGATCGAGTTCATAATCAAGCGACATACAAGCTTCGAAGCGCATAATGCACTAAACAAGGTTTTCCAATCATTAGACCATTTAACACCTAAGTTTTCAGCAGATTCAATAAGAGTTTGACAAATTCTAAAGCTTAAAAGTGCTTCACTAAATATTTGCTATGACAAAGAAATTCACAAAGACTAGCGCATCAGAGAATCCTAAGGTGACTCATATCAATTTAAACACAGTAACAAACTATTGGGACCATTTTTAGCACAGGTTCATGAACGGAAAACATTACAGCAAAAACAACTTTCTTGTTATCATCCAAACAACCTGTAAATGTTATCATTCTATCACTACCATATACCAATCATTGCAACCAACATAGATTACCAAACTTCAGCAGGCATAGCCATTACTATAACCAAAAGAAAATACACTTAAAAGACATTAAACCAGTCCAGATCTCACAGCATCGGCACTACTCAGTCATCAGCACACCCTATATCTTTAAATATTACATAACAGCCCAGGATTTCAATGATGAAATACAGAACCTAAACTACTGATTCAACCCAACAATGTTATGCAAACTTTGTTTTAAAACTAGAATTAGATACAATAATAAACTTATCTATACAAACTAGAACTCAATTAGAAAATATAACTCGTCAAGTAAGAAAATCAACAGAGACATGGCTGAATCAACAAAAACACTAATGTTATGCTTTAAAACTTCTGCTTCTCATTCCATTCTTCAAGGAAAACTTCACAAACAATCGAATTCAAAGTGTATACCTGGAAATGAATAGAAATAGGAGATGGAAGGTTATCAGTAGCAAATAGCAGGGATCAGCCCAGAATGAAGCAGTGAATCAGCTCAAAACAGCCACGGAACAATGTTTCCAACCAGAAATCCAAACCAACTTTAAAATATACCCAGAACTCCACTCATTTTTAGCCCAGAATCAAATATCATTTTCAGAAATCAGAAATCCAAAAAACCAACTTTCAAACCTCAAAATTAAACCCATGTCCAAACTAATTGAAGCAAAACTATCTCAAGAGTTGAACAGATCCAATACTACTGAAGAAATGCAATGGAACAGTATCAGAACTCAGCCGTCTGGATTTTTTTTGTATTTTTCTCTCTAAATTCTATGAAGCAGTAAATTCTATCCAGCTTTTATATTTTTGGGTTATCAGCTCTTAAATCTATGCCTTCTAAGGCAAGAAAGAATGCCTTTATAGGCAAGTAAGTAGGGCAGATTTCTAGAAGTTATTTCACCCCTTAGGTCCCTTTCAAATCCTGTTATTAGCTTAGAGACCCTCCAGTTATTGACTTGTTTTCTAAGTTATTTATCCAAAAACCAGAAAAATGAAATTAACCCCTACACTAGAAGTTTCCAAATCTGTTATGAAAGATTCCCTACTTAAACTACCCAAAGTACCCTGTATTTACCTTAAGACAAAGCAGGGTCAGATTGACCCAAAATCAATTTTAAACCTGGGCTAACGGACATGTTTTTTCAAGCAATGGGCTACTAAACAACATACCCCAAGCCCAGCCCAAACAAACAAAAACTCAAAGGAATCAAGAGTCCAATTTAGGACAGCAACAACACACAATTAATCAAAGACCTTTTTCTTCTTAACAAAAATGCCTTAGCCTGAAATTAACACTAAGTTGTTAATTAATATGTCTAACTTAATCCTACAGAAAAGGAGAAGAAGCAGATGACTAATGGTTGAACTAAAAGTAAAGAACAGAACAAAGCAGAACATACCAAGGGAACAAGAAGATACCCATGCAATCCATTATGAACTTACAAATCCCCAACGACGAAGCTGACCCGAAATCGAAACCTCAACGAACTCAAACGCTTGACCCACTGGTGAGAACTGTACCACAAATATTAGCTGAACCTTCGTTCGTAGCTAATAATTTGTGCCACAATTCTCATCGTGAGCTTGGAAGGAAACGAGCCGGGATCTAGAAGAAATTGGATCATTTCAGATATGCATGTCCGAAATATGGCCGTAAATGAAAGACAAGGCATTCTTGGAAACTAACAGACCCCTTTTGATGAATAACTGAGGGGTTCATGCAAGTATTAACACGAACTGAAGATTTAAATCGGAAAATTAGAACAAAAGGAAAAAAAAAGTTTGAATTTTTATATTTTTTATCTGCGATTTTGGCGGAGTTGAATGATCTTTTGTGGAAAATGAGTGTGTGATGTGAAAGAGGGGATGATGAGGATTGGCTGGTAAAAATTTGGGGGTGTTTGGAGGAGCTGCGCCGCCTGAGACGATTTTCGGCCGACGGAGCTATGGTGGAGGCGGGTGTTGATTTTAGAGAAGAAGGGGATTAGGTTTAGGTTTAATGTTTTAATCGGATTAAATGAAAAACCAATGAGTTTGGTCGTTTAATGTTGGAGGAAGAGTGAAACGATGTAGTTTAGGGCCAGGACTATGTCATTTTGGCAAAAGGCTGACTTACCGGGTGGGGCGATTAGGCCGGGTATTTTGACGGGTAAGAGGCAAAAGAGGTTTGGACTTGGGGAAACTAATTTGAAATGGCCCAAACAATTGGCCTCCATTAATACAACGATTTTTCTTATCATTTTCTTTTTCTTTTTTTTTTCTTTTTTTTTCAAATAAAAATAAAACCTAAATAACTGTTAAAACTAGATTATCCTACCAAATTAATTAATTCCAAATAATAATTAATAAAAAACTAATTAAATACCAAATTAAATAAAATTACCAAAAATTCCAAACCAAAATTAAAAGTGCAACAATGAACTATTTTTTTTTGTGATTTTTTATTTCTTATAAAACAACTAATTTGTTAATTAATCCTAAAATGCAAAGTTAAATCCTAAATGCAAAATAAATTTTTTTTTTGTATTTTTCATGAATTATATGAATTAAAAATGCACACAAACTGCTAACAGACACGCAAACAATTAACAGAAAATGTCACAAAAATTCACAAAATTGCAAACACTGAAAGAAGTAATTTTGCTTTGAATTTCTGGGAGTAATTCATATAGGGAAAAAATCACGTACTCACACAAGATATTGCCCTCGAGCACCGAGCAGCTCTCAGCATCAGTGTTCCCATGCCATGGTTCAGGCACCGAGTGTTCCACCGCCCGCTCAGCCAACTAGAGGGGGAGGTAGAGGTGCTAGAGGTGGAGGTAGAGGTATCAGATGTGGAGGTCAGGCCGTTAGAGGTGGAGGCCAGCCAGCAGCAGGTCGTCCTAGAGATGTAGTTCTAAGTGTTGGGGCCTAGCCCCGATGTTATGCTCTTCCAGCCAGGCCTGAGGCTGAGGCTTCCGATGCAGTTATCACTGGTACTGTTGTGGTTTGTAGTAGAGATGCTTTAGTTCTATTTAATCTAGGATCTACATACTCATATGTGTTATCTTATTTTGCACCGTATTTGATCATGCCTAGTGATTCTTTGAGTGCCTCTGTATATGTGTCGACACCGGTGGGTGATTTTATTTTGGTAAATCATGTCCATCGTTCATGTATAGTTGTGATTGGGGGTCTCGAGACTCAGATAGATTTGTTACTATTGGATATGGTCCATTTTGATGTCATATTGGGGATGGACTGCTTATCACCTTACCACGCTATCTTGGACTGTCATGCCAAGACTGTGACCTTAGCCTTATCGGGTTTACCTCGTCTTGAGTAGAGAGGGTATCCTGGTCATTATACCCATAGGGTTATCTCGTATATGAAGGCTCGGTGTATGGTTGATAAGGGATGTTTGGCCTATTTGGCATATGTTCATGATTCTAGTGCTAAGGTTCCTTCTATGGATTTTATGCCTGTTGTTCCTGAGTTTCCTGAGGTGTTTCCTTCAGACCTGCCGAGTATACCACCCAATAGGGATATTAACTTCTGCATTGATTTAGCTCTGGGCACTCAGCCCATTTCTATTTCGCCGTATCGCATGGCCCCGCCTGAGTTGAAAGAATTGAAATAGCAATTGAAAGACTTGTTTGATAAGGGCTTTATTAGGCTTAGTGTCTCGCCTTGGGCTGCACCGACTTTGTTTGTTAAGAATAAGGACAGATCGATGAGGATGTGTATATATTACCAACAATTAAACAAGGTCACAATCAAGAATAAGTACCCATTACCGCGGATTGATGATATGTTTGACCAGCTTTAGGGTGCCCAAGTGTTTTCTAAGATCAACTTGAGATCTGGCTACCATCAGTTGAGGATTAGGGCATCCGATATCCCTAAGACAGCTTTTCGTACTCGGTATGGACATTATGAGTTTTTGGTGATGTTATTCGGATTGACAAATGCCCCAGCAGCTTTCATGGATTTGATGTGCCGAGCGTTCAGGCCTTATTTAGATTCCTTTGTGATTGTCTTCATTGATGATATTTTGATATATTCCCATAGCCGGAGGAGCACGAGCAGTATCTCCGAGTCGTTCTTCAAACTCTGAGGGATAGTCACTTGTATGCTAAGTTTTCAAAGTGTGAGTTATGGTTAAGTTCAGTTGCATTCTTGGGTCATGTTGTATCAGCAGAGGGTATTCAGGTGGATCCGAAGAAGATAGAAGCAGTCAAGAACTGGCCTCGGCCCACATCAGCTTCAGAGATTCGAAGTTTTTTAGGTTTTGCGAGCTATTACCATTGTTTGTGGAGGGGTTTTCATCTATTGCAGCCCCGATGACCAGGTTGACCCAGAAGGGTGCCCAGTTCAGGTGGTTGAACGAGTGTGAGTCGAGCTTTCAGAAGCTCAAAATAGCCTTGAATACAATGCCAGTATTGGTTTTTCCCACAGGTTCAGGTCCATATATAGTATATTGTGATGCATCGCCGTATTGGACTTGTTGTGGTGTTGATGCAGGATGGCAAGGTTATTGCTTATGCTTTGCGGCAGTTGAAGATTCATGAGAAGAATTATCCAGTTCATGATTTGGAGTTAATAGCCATTGTTCACGCGCTGAAGATTTGGAGGCACTATCTGTATGTCGTGTCATGTGAGGTGTTCAAGGATCACAAGAGTCTGCAATATTTGTTCAAGCAGAAGGAACTAAATTTGAGGTAGAGAAGATGGTTGGAGCTGTTTAAAGACTATGATATCACCATCTTATATCATCTGAGGAAGGCCACTGTGGTGGTCGATGCTTTGAGTAAAAAGTCAGCCAGTATGGGCAGTCTTGCGTATATTCCAGTCGGTGAGAGACCGCTTGCTTTGGATGTTCAGGCTTTGGCCAATCAGTTTGTAAGATTGGGTGTCTCTGAGCCCAGCCATGTGTTAGCTTGCATAGTCGCTCGTTCTTCATTATTTGAGCGTATCCGAGATCAGCAGTATGATGATTCTCATTTGTGTGATCTTAGGGACACAGTGCGGTACAGAGGTGACAAGGAGGTTACACTTTGAGATGATGGAGTTTTGAGGATGCAGGGTCGTATATGAGTGCCTAATATGGATGGTCTTCGTCAGTTGATTCGAGAGGAGGCCCATAGTTCCCGATATTCTATCCATTCGGGCGCCGCTAAGATGTACCAAGATTTGCGGCAGCATTATTGGTGGAGGAGGATGAAGAAGGATGTTGTTGCATATGTGGCTCGTTGTTTGAATTTTCAGTAGGTGAAGTACAAGCATCAGAAACCTGGTGGTTTGTTCCAGAAGATTGAGATTCTTGAGTGGAAGTGGGAGCGTATCACTATGGACTTTGTTGTTGGACTCCCACGGACTCAGAGGAAGTTCGACGCAGTATGGGTTATTGTTGATAGGCTGACCAAGTCAGCGCATTTCATTCCTGTAGAGGTTTCTTATTCTTCTGAGAGGTTAGCTGAGATCTATATCTAGGAGATTGTTTGTCTTCATGGTTTGCCTGTGTCTATCATTTCTGACCGAGGTACGCAGTTTACCTCACATTTCTGGAGGGAAGTTCAGAGAGTTGGGCACACAGGTTGAGTTGAGCACAACATTTCATCCTCAGTGCGAGCATACTATTTAGATTTTGGAGGATATGCTCTGAGCTTGTGTTATTGACTTTAGAGGCTCATGGGATCAGTTCTTGCCTTTAGCGGAGTTTGCCTACAACAACATTTACCAGTCGAGCATTCAGATGGCTACCTATGAGGCTTTATATGGTAGGCGGTGTCGTTCGCCGGTTGGTTGGTTTGAGCCGGGGGAGGCTCGATTGTTGGGTACGGATCTAGTACAGGATGCCTTGGACAAGGTCAGGATTATTCAGGATAGGCTTCTTACAGCTCAGTCCAGGAAAAAGAGTTATGCCGACAATAAGGTTCGTGATGTGGCATTCATGGTCGGCGAGCAGGTGTTGCTTCGGGTGTCGCCCATGAAGGGCGTAACGAGATTTGGGAAGAGGGGCAAGCTTAGCCCCAGATTCATTGGCCCGTTTGAGATTCTTGATCGAGTAGGAGACGTGGCTTATAGATTTGCATTGCCGCCAAGTTTATTAGCCGTGCATCCAGTGTTTCATGTGTCCATAATTCGAAAGTATCACAGCGATCCATTCCACGTGTTAGACTTCAGCACTGTCCAGTTGGACAAGGACTTGTCCTATGAGGAGGATCCGGTAGCTATCCTAGACCGGCCGGTTCGTCAGTTGAGATCGAAGAAGATCCCTTCAGTTCGTGTTCAGTGGAGAGGTCAGCCCGCCGAGGCAGCGACCTAGGAGTCCGAGTCCGATATGCGGAGCCGATATCCCCATCTTTTCTTTGACTTAGGTACTTCTTTTCTATGTCCGTTCGAAGACGAATGGTTGTTTTAGAGGTGGAGGATGTGATGACCCTAAAGGTCATCACTCGTTTTGAAAGTAAATTATGTGTTTCAAGGCCTTAAAGCCTCTTTTTGTCTCACCTCAATTTGCGTGCGCAGTCCGGGCGTATATCCGGAAAGCCATTATATGAAAATCTGAGAAAAATGATAAATTTTACTTTTAAAATGAATTTAAGTTGACTTCGGTCAACATTTTAGGTAAACGGATATGGACCCATAATTTGACAGTCCTTGAAGGTCCGTAGGAAAATATGGGACTTGGGCGTATGCCCGAAATTGAATTCTGAGGTACCAAGCCTGAGAAATGAATTTTTGAAAGAAATTGTTTAACTCAAATTATAAGAGTTTTTAGAAATTTGAATGAGTTTGAATTTGATGGTTGAGTCTGTAAAATTTGGTAAGAAACGGACTTGATATGACATGAATCGAACCATCAGTTGTTAAAAATGGAACTTAAGAGTTCTTGAGATTTTTCTTTGATTTTGATGCTAAATTCATAGTTATTGATATTATTTTGATGATTTGATCGTACGAGCAAGTCCGTATGATGTTTTTGGCTTGCATGCATGTTTAGTTTGGAGCCCCAAGGGCTCGGGTGAGTTTTGGATAGGCCACGGAGTGAAATTAGACTTAGGAAGATTGTTGGTGTGTTGCAAACGTGTAACAAGCCTCTAATCTCACAAATGCGAGATCAGGCATCGCAATTGCGATGCAAGCAGGGATCGCAAATGCGATGATTTTGTCGCAAATGCAAAGATCCCAGGGCCAGCCAAATCTTGCAAATGCGAGAAATACTTCGCAAATGCGAAATCTTCAGCACATGGCAGAAATCGCAAATGTGACACCTTTATCACAATTGCGATATTGCAAATGCGATAATAGTTTCGCAAATGCAAAGGAAGCAGGTTTCTTAAGGGTTCGCAATTTCAAACCCTGGTCGCAGTTGTGACATCAGAGACCCGCTAAAATGAATTTCAGACGAGATTTCAACCATTTTTACAACTTTTTCAAAACCTAAACTCTCTTGGGCGATTTTCTAAAGAAAAGTTCTTCTCCAAATCGATTGTAAGTCATTTCTAACTCGTTTTCTCTAATCATAACATCTTTTCACATGAATTCAACTCAAAATCAAGGATTTTCATGAGGGAAATTGGTTCTTTTGGGTAGAACTTAGGATTTTCAAATTTTGGGGATTTGTACCTCGATTTAAGGTCCAATTTCAAAACAAATTACATATTTGAGTTCGTGGGTAAATGGGTAATCGGGTTTCAGTTCGAACCTCGAGTTTTGACCATGTGGGTCCGGGGTGGATTTTTTTACTTTTTGGGGAAATCCTGGGAAAACTTATTTGCATGCATTGGAATTGATTCATTTAGTATTTATTGATATTGTTAAGTAACTTATGGCTAGATTCAAGCGAATTGGTGGTGGAAATAAGAGGTAAAGCGGTAGTTGAGACTTAAATTATGTTCGTGGCATCGAGGTAAGTGTTTGGTCTAACATTAGTTTGAGGGATTAGGAGTTGTGTCTTATTTGCTATGTGTTAATTGTTGAATACAATGTATAGGCATGGGTTTTAAAAAATGCTTCTTTCTCTCTCTTACACGCCCGTCTCTGTCTAAATACAAACGGTCTAATTCTAACGGTAAGCTTCGTCAGTGAACTTCGCCGGCGCCGGCACCGGCGTGGACGGGTAAGCCAGGTAAGCACCCCCCCCCCCTCTATCTCTCCATCCACCTTTCTCTATTTCTTCCCCCCGTCTTTCTTCCCCATTTTTAACCCTAGTAGGGACTAGGCCGGCGATTGGTGCTCCATCGGTGTTGCTCCCTTTTTCCGACTTCAACCCCAACTCCCTTTTCTGTGCTTCCCCTTCTCCTTTGTACTTTTTTCGTCACCCTTCTTCTTTTCCCTGCATCGCTTCACTGTTACAGGGTTCGTCATTATTTTCCGGCGAGTCGGGCCAGCAGCAAATTTGTGTGTCACTAGTGGTGACGGTGACAGTCCCGCACTTGTCTATTTTTCTCAGTTCCGTTGTGTGTTTATGTGTTTTCCAGGTTGCACTTTATTAGTGGTTGTTTCAAGTTGAGTGGGAGGTGTACGAGCAAACGCATCAGAGTAGGCAGGCTGGTTGGTAGTCCTAAGGGCTGGACGTCGGGTCCTACAGCACCGGGAGTATAGCAAGTCAAAAGTTCAGGTTCTATCCGCGGGAATTGGTACCTCCCATCACCTATTTGTTTTAGTTAATTTGTTGTTGTAGTAGTTTTGGATATTTTTTACCTTCTACTTTATACCTTTGCTTGTTTGTTGTTTCATTTTTGTCTAGACCACCGTAGGAATAGTGGTTGTGGTTTGTAATAGTAAAGTATGGTCATGTCCTCGGGGTGGGCGGGAGGTGAGGCGGGGGATAGGATATGGGTCATGGGGTGGGGCGGGGCCCAGAGGGGGTAAAGGCAACAAGGGAGCCTATAGGTTGAGGATTGGATCATGCAATATAGTGATGTTAACAGGTAAGTCTATAGAGCTAGCAAAGATTCTCTAGAAGAGAAAGGTCAATATAGCTTGTGTTCAGGAGACCAGGTGGGTAGATTCGAAGGCGAGGAATACAGACGGGTTTAAATTGTGGTACTCCGAACGCATGAAGGGCAAGAACGGAGTGGGTATTTTGGTGGACAGGGAGCTTAGGGAGTCAGTGGTTGAGGTTAGGCGGGTGAATAACAGATTGATGGCGATTAAGTTAGTAGTTGGAGGGAGCACTCTGAACGTCGTTAGCACGTACGCACCGCAAGTGGGCTTGGACGAGGAGGTTAAGAGGCGCTTCTGGGAGGGGTTGGATGAGGTGGTACGGGGTATTCCGTCAACGGAAAACTTATTTATATGAGGAGATTTCAATATTCATAATGGGTCGTCGGCTGGGGCTTATGGCGAGGTGCATGGTGGCTTTGGCTTTGGGGATAGGAACGGAGGTGGTACTTCTCTATTGGACTTCGCTAGGGCTTTTGAGTTGGTGATTGCGAACTCTAGTTTTCCAAAGAGGGAGAAGCATTTGGTTACTTTCTGGAGTATGGTAGCTAAGACCCAGATTGATTATATCCTCCTCAAGAGGTGTGATAGGGGGTTATGCGAGGATTGTAAGGTGATCCCGAGTGAGACCCTCGCGACTCAACATAGGCTCCTGGTGATAGACGTATGTATCATGATAAAGAGGAATAAGAGGTTTGTACGGGGTCAACTGAAGATCAGCTGGGGTGCTTTGGCTAAGGATACTGCGCATGAGTTGGAGGGACGACTGTTGGCTATGGGTGAATCGAAAAGTAGTGGGGACATTAGCGCTATGTGGATGGCGATGGCGAACTGTATTAGGGAGGGGACAAGAGATATGTTAGGGGTCTCAAAGGGCTACTATGGCAGGAACCGAGGCGAAAATGGCATACCTTGCGTTAGTGGAGAGTACCGATGAGGAGCAGAGGAGAACAAAAAGAGTGAGGTATAATGAAGCTAGGAAGGAGGCAAAATTAGCGGTCAGAGAGGCTAAGACTGCTGCGTTTGATCAGTTGTATGAGGAACTGGGGGGCAAAGGTGGGGACAAGAAGCTATTTCGGCTGGCCAAAGCGAGAGAGAAGAAGGCTCGTGACCTGGATCAAGTGAGGTACATCAAAGACGAGGAAGTTAGAGTATTGACGGAAGACTCACAGATTAAGCATAGATGGCAGACATACTTTCATAAACTTCTGAATAAAGGGGGGTGTGGTAGCATCGTACTAGGGGAGTTGGGACACTCCGAGAGTCACCGTGACTTTGGGTACTGTAGTCGTATCAAGGTTGAGAAGGTACTGGGAATTGTGGGTAAGATGAATCAAGGCAAAGCGACAAGACCTGACGAGATTCCAATAGAATTTTTGAGGTATGTAGGTAGAGCGGGCTTAGAATGGCTGACTGGGTTGTTTAATGTTATTTTCAAGACGAAGAGGATGCCAGATGAGTGGAGATGTAGTTTGACGATTCCGTTGTTTAATAACAAAGGTGATTTCCAGAATTGTAACAATTATAGGGGCATCAAGTTGTTAAGTCATACCATGAAAGTTTGGGAGAGGGTGGTGGAAGTGAGAGAGGTTGAGGAGGGCGGTATCTATTTCGGAAAATCAGTTCGGGTTCATGTCGGGACGTTGTACTATGGAAGCTATCCACCTTATAAGGAGGTTGGTGGAACAACACATGGAGAGGAAGATGGGTTTGCACATGGTATTTATTGACCTAGAAAAGGCGTATGACAAGGTCCCTAGGGACGTTCTTTGGCGATGCCTGGAAGTGAAAGGGGTGTCGGTAGCATACATTAAATTGATAAAGGATATGTATGATGGAGCTAAGACTCAGGTCAAGACTGCGGGAGGTGACTTCGAGCTTTTTCCGATGATTATGGGGTTACACCAAGGATCTGCGCTTAGCTCTTTCTTATTTTCTCTGACAATGGATGCCTTGACACACCATATTCAGGGGGAGGTGCCATGGTGTATGTTGTTCGCTGATGATATAGTTCTGATTGATGAGTCACGTAGTGGTGTTAATGAGAGACTGGAGGTGTAGAGGCAGGCTTTAGAGTCCAAAGATTTCAAGTTGAGTAGGACCAAGACGGAATATCTGGAGTGTAAGTTCAGCGGCGTGTCAGTAGAAGCGGACGGGGTGGTGAGGCTCGACTCACAAGTCATCCCCAAGAGAGAAAGTTTCAAGTACCTAGGGTCTATTATCCAGGGAGATGGGGATATTGATGGGGATGTCACGTACCGTATTGGGGTGGGGCGGATGAAATGGCGGTTAGCATCTAGAGTCCTGTGTGACAAGAGGGTACCACCGGATCTCAAAGGTAAGTTCTGCAGAGCGATGGTTAGGCCGGCTATGTTATATGGGGCTGAGTGTTGTCCAGTTAAGAATTCACATATCCAGAAAATGAAAGTAGCCGAGATGAGGATGTTGAGATGGATGTGCAGGAGTACTAAACTAGATAAGATAAGGAATGAAGATATTTGGAAAAGGTGGACGTTGCTCCCGTGGACGACAAGATCCGGGAAACGAGGCTTAGGTGGTTTGGACACATACGGAGGAGAACCATAGATTCCTCGTTTAGGAGGTGCGAGGGGTTGGCTTTGGCAGGTACGAGAAGAGGTAGAGGGCGGTCTAAGAAGAATTGGGACGAGGTGATCAGGCAAGACATGGTGCGACTCCAGATTTCCGAGGATATGGCTCTTGATAGGAAAGCATGGAGATCGAGAATTAGGGTTGTAGGCTAGGGGGTAGTTCATAGTTTTTCCCTCTTTGTACCACGTAGTCTAATAGAGTTTTGCCTATGTCTGGTAGTGGTCTATGTTGTGTTCACACTATTTTGTTATTTTGCATATGATTATTGTATTGCACTCCCTTTCACTTATTTGGTGTATTTTAAGATATTATTATTACTTCTCTTGCTTCTTTTTTTATTACAGATCTCTTCTTTCGTTTCTTTTCTGAAATTATTATCTCTTCTGTTGAGCCGAGGGTCTCCCAAAAACAGTCTCTCTACCCTTCTGGGGTAGAGGTAAGGTCTGGGTACATCCCACCTTCCCCAGACCCCACTAGTGGGATTTTACAGGGTATGTTATTGTTGTTGTTGCTGTTGACGTATAGGCATGGTGACGAGTATCTATACGTCAGTGTCAAGCATGCCCGTGAATCTTATACTTTGATAAATGTTACTCTGTTTCATATTTTTCATGCTTTATGTGATGATATCTATTGTTGAACAAGGCTTGTGGAAGTATTATTAGAAATTGAACATTGAAGATCGTTGGCTCAAGTTGTGAATTTATTTGTGGAAGTATTATTGATAATTGAATATTGTAGAGCATTGGCTCAAGTTGTGAATTGATTTGTGGAAGTATTATTGATAATTGAACATTGTAGAACGTTGGCTCAAGTTGTGAAGTAATTTTGGAAAAGAGAAGAGGTTTATGAAATTGTCACCCTTGTCCTTATTGCTTTGTGATTGTTGTTTGGGTAAGGAAGAGCGCAAAAGAACGAAGGGTGATCCCGTGCATGATATTTATGAGAGAGTGTTAATGCACCGAAGGATGATGCCGTGCCGATATTGTGGGGTTAAAGCACAAAGGATGATTTCGTGCCGCACGATGTACAATGTCGTGCCATGATATGAGTGATAATGGACGAAGGATAATTTCGTATCATGATTATGTGAGATAAAAGCACGAAGGGTGATGCTGTGCACTTGTCTTTGATTTCCTGATTCTTGCTGATAATTGAGTTATGGTGTTCTTTACGTTTATTTATTGGTTTTCTGTTATTACTTGATTTCCCCGCAACATGTTTTTCCCCTCCTATCTTTACCTGTAAATTTCTTCCTTTATTTTCCGCTATATATGATTTAACTGCACAGATTTATTTGGTAGTCTGATCCTAGCCCCATCACTACTTCGTCGGGGTTAGGCTAGGCACTTACCAGCACATGGGGTCGATTGTGTTGATACTACACTTTGCACTGTGTGCAGATCCTGGTGCTGCAGCTTTTGGACCACAATGAGTTTGCTGCTTCCAGACCGTCAGGCGACCCGAGGTAGTCCTGCAGACGTCCGCACGCCTTGGCGTCTCATTCTATCATTTTCTTTCTATTTTTACTTATTTAGAGACAGATTCGTGTAATTCTATTCAGACCTTATTTGTAGTATTCTTAGACAGTCTGTGACATTGTGACACCAAATTCTGGGTAGAGTTGTACTTAGACTTCCGCAGTTTGTATTAATCTAAATTATCAAATTTTGTCTTCCGCACTGTTTTTGTTATTATTATTTCCGTTGCTTTTATTATGTTGTTTTGGAATTGTTAAGGGATTAAAAATGAAAATGGTTAAATAATTGGAATAAATGACTTGCGTAGTTTTCACTAGTAGGCACCATTACGACTCCCGAGGGTGAAAAATTCGGGTCGTGACAGAATCCCAATTCTTTGCAACAACACCCAATTCAAACAAATAATATTTTTCAAAAACCCAAATTCGAATTAAAGGTAAACAAACGAAACAGAAAGCTAAACTTTTTCCCTGACTTAGAATGTGTAGGTGACCAGCTAGATTGTACAAAATATTACAGTGAACTTACAAAACTTTGAACAACTAATAAATATTTTTGTTGACTAATCTTTGAACCATCAGTTTTGTTTAAATTGATTCAAAGTTTCAAAGCTTTTTAATGATTATCAATGGTGGAATTGCTGTTCTCTTGTGCAAGATACGCGGGTGAGGGGAGTGGGATATGGAGAGAGAAACGTGGGGGAGTGGGAATATACGGTAGAGTTATTTTAGGACACTAATTAATATCATTAATTCTCTTAAAATGTACATAAATGGTAATTAGGTATATAAAATATAATTATAGTAAAACTTGAGTAGGAGGGTAATATAGTTTCATATAGTGTATAGAAATGTAAAAATTTCTTTTTTAAAATCCAATATCCCTTTGGTCCTTAGACGATTTTGATGAATTGTGTGTACCATCTCACTTTATAAAGGTTAAATAGGTGTCAGGTAGATAATAGAAATTTTTTCATTCATATACTATATTTCTAACTTAGTTATCCGTTGTCAAAAGTATGTTGTTTACCAATTTTAATGTATATTATTGGGTGAATGACACGATCACACACAAAAACAAAACTATTTAGTCTTAACTACCCATTTATATTTCTACCCATCAAACTAATTACATTTCCTACCTATAATAGTTTTTGTGGGGAATTTTTTTTTCTCAAATTCTTTTTTATTTCTATGTTTCTTTTCTTTTTTCCTTTTTTCCTTTTTTTCTTTCTTTTCTCCTTTTCTTTTTTCTCGTTTTCTTCTTATTTTTTCTTTCTTTCTCTTTTTCTGTTCATTTGTTTTTCCCAAATAGTAACTTATTTCATACTCAATTTTGACTGCTTCTTTATTTTATTTTTTTCTCTATTTCTGGTTCCTTTTCTAATTTTATTTAATTTATTTTCTTTAGTTCTTGTTCCTTTTCTAATTTTATTTAATTTTTTTATATTCTTTTTCTCTTCATAATCTAATTTTATTTACTGTTTTTACTATTTTTTTTTATACAATAAGAAAAAAATAACTGGCATATTAATATTTGATCACCTTTTTTTTAAATATAACTAGTATAATATTTCTTTTGTCTTTTTTCTCATTTTTTAATTCAATTATTAAACCAAAATAATTGTTGTTGTCACTTGATCTAATCACACTGATGAATGTTGAGCACCATAAATTACATAATCATATTCTAAGAATCAACACGTGATTGCCATGCAAACCTTGATCTCCTTCCCTATAATTATTATTAAAGAAAACTCAAATAGTGTACTAATTAAATGTAGCTAATACAACTAAAATATATTTCAACTAACATATGATACCAATATAATATATAAATATACCAACGGGGCATACAATTGTATGCAAAGAGTTTAAAAAAAAAATTAATTCAATTATTAAACTGAAATAATATTAGTCGTCAATAAAAATTTCAAAAAAAATCTAAAAAGACCTAATTGTAAGAGTATATTGTTACATTATATAGTATACTATAATAGTATATCATGGAATAAACCGTATACCAAAATAGTATATAGTATATTATTTTGGTATACAGTACAAATACTTCTTCGCCAGTTCAATGCAATAAATTACAGACTATTGAATTAACCTAAATGGTATATATGTCATTTTGGTATATAGAGGTTTGGTTCATGTGACAACCCAAAGGGTCATCACCTGTTTCCTCATTCGTTCCGTGCTTCCGAGGCCTTGAAAACCTCATTTTTACTTGCCTCTATTTGCGTGCACAGTCCGAGCACGTAGCCGGAAAGCTTTTATGTTGAAATATGTAAATTCTGTGAAAAATTTAAAAAATTTTGATATTAATATGATCATAGTTGACTTTGGTCAACATTTTTGGTAAACGGACCCGGACCTGAGATTGGACGGTCCCGGAAGGTCCGTAGAAAAATATGGGACTCGAGCATGTGGCCGGAGTCGAATTCGGAGGTCTAGAGCCCGAGATATGAATTTTTCCGTGAAATTATTTTTCTGAAATTATTAAGGAAAAATGAAAATGAAAATTTATTAAAAGACTGTGGTATCGGGCTCGTATTTTGGTTCCGATGCCCGGTACAAGACTTATATATTGTTTAAGTGCTTTCTGTGATGTTTGGTCGAAATAGGACGTCGTTTGACGTGTTTCGGACTATAAGTTCCAAGTTTGAAAGTTCATGAAGTTTAAAAGAAAAATCATGTGTTTTGAGGCTCGATTCTATGTAAATGATGTTATTTTGGCGATTTGATCGTGCGAGCAAGTCCGTAAGATGTTTTTGAGGTTGTGTGCATGTTTGGTTTGGAGCCCCGAGGGCTCGGGTGAGTTTTGGATAGGCCACGAGTTGCATTTCTCATATTTTTGAAAATCTGGTGTGCTGGCTTCTGTGATCTTCGCAAATGCGGAGATGGGGCTCGCAATTGTGAGTTCGCAAATGCGAACATTCAATCGCAATTGCGAAGCTGAGGATTTCTGCATGGGATCGCAAATGCGATCTTTTCCTCGCAAATGCGAATCAAGGGTACCTGGGCCGGATCGCAAATGCGATCAAAAGTTTGCAAAAGCGAACCCTGCCTCCCAGACCCAAGTTCGCAAATGCGAACTAAATTGTCGCATTTCCCAAACTTGCATTTTTCGTAATTGCGAACCTAGGTTCGCAATTGCCATATCCGCAGCCCAGCAATTTTTATACATAGTCGAAATTTCATCACTTTTCACCATTCTTTCAAAACCCAAACCCCATAGGCGATTTTTCAAGAGCAAGCTTCATCCCATATCACTTGTAAGTCGATTTTTACTCAATTCTTTCAATCTTTAACATCATTAAACATGTTTTCCACTTGAAATCAAGGATTTTCATGGGTGAAATTGGGGTTTTTGGGTAGAACCTAGGTTTTCTATAAATTGGGGAGTTGGACCTCGATTTGAGGTCCGATTTCAAAACAAATTACATATTTGAGTTCGTGGGGGAATGGGTAACCAGGTCCGAATCTCGGGTTTTGACCACATGGGCTCGGGGGCATTTTTGGAATTTTTGGGAAAAAACTTGGAAAAATCATTTTTATGCATTCAAATTGATTCATATAGTGTTTATTAAAGTAATTGAACAATTTGTGATTAGATTCGAGCGAATTGGAGGTGGAACCGCGAGGTAAAGCGATAATTAAGGATTAAGTGGATTTCAAGACTTTGAGGTAAATGTTTAGTTTAACCCTAGCTTCAGGGAATAGGAGTTGAGTCTTGTTGCTAATTGCTATGTGATCGAGTACGATGTATAGGCATGGTGACGAGTATCTATACATTGGTGTCTATCATGACCGTGAGTCCTTATAATGTGATTTCCATGACTTGGTTGTGAACTCCGTGTCTATTGGAGAAATTCTATACGTTGTGAATAACATGTGAACGGTAAAATAATTATTTGATTCCTGAGAGCATTGGATCGAATTGTGATATAAATGTTGAAAGTATATGAAATAACTGGTTGATTTGTAGCGTTGACTCAAAATGGTAGAGTGAATTATATGATAAGAAAAGTAATAAAAGGAAAGCGTTGTTGATTATTCCCTTGCCGGGATGTTTGGTTGAACTTGTTGGATTCTATTCCCTTGCCGGGATTTTTGTCAAATGTTTGCTTATTGTTATGTCCCTTAATTGTGACTGTTGTTTGGAGAGTCAGACTATTGAATGATATTAAGGAGCGGGTTGCGCGCCGCAATATTGAACAATGATATATGAGGATCGGGTTGCGCGCCACAATAGTGATACCTGATAAATGGTATGGGCCGGTGTGATGACCCAACCCGTCTTCACGTGAGTTACCACCCCATTTCCCCCTTATCGTGTTGCTTCATATCTCAATTTCAGTATTAGAGTTGATCGGGTGTAATTGAATTGGTTTTGGTTGAAAATAAGGCACATAACCTCTTAGAAGGAAGCTTGTATTAGAAAAGTCAACCGAAAGTTGACTATGTGGTTAGAAGGCTCGGATAAGAATTCCGGTGATTCGGTTAGCTTCGGGGGATGGTTTGTGACTTAGGAGATCAATCGGAAGTAATTTTGGAGGTCCGGTGAAGAAGTTAGCCTATATTGGCGAAGTTGGAAATTTGGCGAATTCCGGTTGATAGGTGATATTTTGATCCGGGAATCGGAATCAAATTCCGAGAGTTGCAATGGTTTCGTTAGGTGATTTTGGACTTGTCTGCAAATTTTCAGGTCATTCGGACATCGTTTGGTTGGGTTTTTGATTGGATGTGAGATTC
>MU684503.1:3441-38690 GCA_026770625.1 Nicotiana glauca
GAAACCCTAAGTTTTAAGAAGATGAACAGTTCGAAAACAAAATCGACAAAAATGTGGAAAACACTTTGAAATCTTAGAAAATAACATAGGTCTGAAGCAGATCTTAAAGAGAAACAAAGATGAAGAACCTCAGAACTTAGGGTTTCAGAGAAAACCCTAGAAAAACGAGAAAGGCCTGGAACGGGCTGGCCCTGAGTCAGAGATGGACTCACAGGGCTAGGACTCGCCGGAGATGAGCCGAAAAATGGCCATAGAACTCAAATCGGAGGACATCTGAACCGGAGATCTTCAAGATCGAACTTCGATCTTTGAACAAAGGGGTCATAGAAGGGAGTGGGGGTGAGTATAGGTTGCACGAAGCCTGTGAGGCCATGGTTTCCAGTGAAACAAGCTCGGAAAAAGGTCGGAGAAGGGCTAGGGTTTCAGGGGGCTTGGGAGAGTTTGAGAGACGAAGGGGATACAAGGGCGGTTGCTGAAGAGAAATGATTAGGGTTAGGGGGGTATTGGATTAAAAAAGGAAGGGGCTAACGTGGACCGTTGATCTAAATGATCAACGGTCGAGATTAAGGGGTGCGTGGGTCGGGTTTATTTAATTGGGTCTAGATCGGGTAATTTTTGAAATTGGGTAGTGTAATTGGGGGTTAGATTGTGGGCTAGAATTGAAATTAAAAGGGCTACAATTTAAATAGCCAATTTTCCCAGTTTTAATTTTATAAAATAGTAAATGATGTTCAAAAAATCAAATTAAAATTACTGAATTAATAAACAATGCATAAGTACTAATTTAAAAATATTAAGAATAATTTTTGATTACAAATGCTATTAAATCGAGAAATAGGCTAAAATTGCAATTTCCTGCAGTTTTAATTTAAAAATACCAAACGGACTTGTACAATCATGTAAAAATCATGTAAATTATATTTTGTATAAATGTGAGAATAAAATAAATTATTCACCAAAATGATAAGTTTTGGAAATAATTATTGGATTTTATAGTGCAAAATAGGCCATAAATTGGTTTTAAAAATCCTTAAAAATGCGGGAAAAAAAAATACCAAAATCTTTGTGGATGTTTATACATGCTAATTTGAAAGTATTTTGAGTATAAAAATACATAGGGAAAAATTGGGTATCAACAAACTTGACCATTATTTCCTACTTTAACATCATCCAACAAGTATTTGTTACAAGTCATATGATTGGTTGCTCGAGTATCCACTATCCAATCACGACTAAGTTTATGTTCAGAAAGTAATATACTTGCTATATGTGCACTGTGACTACTGGCATCACTTGTTGTGGCTTTGCTAAGTATATTCAAGATCTGAGTGTATTGATCTTGAGTGAAGACCGGAGGAGAGGCACAATTAGTGGTAGTTATTCCTTTAGACTATGCCATATTTCCACTCATACGTTGCCCCTTCCTTTAGCCTTGAAATATGCTGGATAATCAATATCTTATAGCAATTTTTCTTAAGATGTCCCTTTATATTGGAGAAGTTACACCTCATGAACTTATAATAATTTTCATTTGTATGTCCATGCAAATGACAATAATCACACTCCAAACTATAGTTTTTCTTCTGTTTATGCCCTGAATTCTTGGATCTAAACAAGGCTATGGGATCCAAATTGTCAGAGACAGCGCAATGTCCTCTAGCTACAATTTTCTAGCTCTCGTCTTGAAGAATCGTTTCGTAAGCCTAATTGATAGCTGGTATTTTTGATTTCATCAGTATTTGGCTTTGTGCTTGATTGTATCCTTCGTTCAATCCCATCAAAAATTGCCATAAGCATTGGTACTGTTGGTGTTTATTATAATTCTTTGATTTGTCACAACAAGTCGAAGGTGCCATAATTGAGTCATATTCATCACAAAGATCTTTTGGCTTCGAGTAATACACTTATACTGATGATGTTCCTTGTGTAAGATTGAAGATTTCTCTGTGCAAGTAGTACATTTTTTATGCATTCACTTTGTTAAATCTCTCACGCAAGTCCAACCAAATTGCACGTGCATTGTATCGAAACAACACTCCGCTTAATAAATCCTTGCTCACACTGTGCATAATCCACGATTTCACAATTTCATTACACCGATCCCAGAGGCTCACATGCTTTTCCCCATATGTGTCTGTGGTGATAGATCCATCGACAAAACCTAGCTTATGCGTGTGAGTAGAGAGACTTCCATTGCTTGATGCCAAAGAGTGTAATTTTCCATTCCAATCAGCTGAAAACCGAGTGACAAAGCATTCAGAGTATCTGATGCGTGCAAATATAATGGGTGATTGTGATAAATTACATTTGATTCTCGTTCAACGACTACATCAACCGCCCTTGATGAAAATTAGGGTTTCAAGCAAAAACACGATCAATCTCTCGTCCTTCACCAGAATTGCAATGAAGGACCCTAGATTTGATCAATTATTATTCTGATACCATGTAAAATCTCCTCAATTAAGAGAGGAACTTGCAGAATTGCAGCAGAAATGAGATAACAGTAATGGAGCTCGAAGAAAAATAACAGATAGAGAAGAAATCAGAGAGATCAACTCACATTTTGCTTCTATCTTTCTCAACACAGAGAGTGAACTCTTACACTAATATATATACACGTATCTACTAATCTCCACTAACTGATTCAGTTAAATTATTGGTTAACTATAGTTTACACTAACTAACTATAGTTAATTAAAGCTGACTATGATTAAGTGACATAGTGCATGCAGTATCCTTTACAAAAACTTGAAATCTTGGCTCCATCTCCGTACGTACAGAAGTAGATTATGAAACAGTCGCAAAGAAATGTAACTTGGCCCTTAATTGGGTTTCTAAAATATATTGAGTTTCTAGCGATCGTAAAGGTCAAAAACAACTAGGCAATCAGATTCAAGAATTGCAGTAGTTACTTTATTCCTTTAACAGTTGTTCCTTCTTATTCTATCCCAGGGTCAACGAGTACTACGCAGCCTATATAGGCAACAAACTTAATTAATTCAGTTGGTTGGGATGTTGTGACCATTCCAACTTCCAAGTATATAAACCTAGTATTTTACTAGAAAACAAGTACCGTTTATAATAATTGGACCGTGGGATATTGGGATCGAGCAACTTGAAGTTTCTATAAAGTAAAAAAATTATCTCTATATACATGATATGTAAATATTATTGGCTAAAAGTCATTTAGGTGAGTCGACGACTGAGTTTCATATCCAACTGAATATTACTGATTTGTCATTATATTTTTATTCCAATATCCTGCAATTGTCTTCCGTTCCTGCAAATTAACAACTTAATAATTTAGAAGCTTAATTAATTAAGAAGACTTGGGGAGTTGATTTAGTTTCTTAGTAGCGTCGAGGATTGAGGTAGCCATGTAATTAAGCTACTAGATTATGATAGAGAATAGAACCTGGTTGGTGTGGTTTCTTGATAACCAAAACAATATTAAGTAGTACGGAGTATATAATATATGAATTGAACACGGTATTTGTCTTTGTCAAAGAAGAATGGGATGACAATATGACAATCATCACCCTAAATAGACCGATGTAGGCTCTTTATATATAATGTCCCTTCATTATCATTTTGAAATTAAGCTCCGATATATCCATTTAATAATTCACAAGAACATGAAGGTAATTAAGTCTTTAAGCTTTTACTATTCTTGAATATTTGTCTTTCTTTTCTTCTCTGTGTTGAGCTAGCTAGGTCTAAATTATAATATAAATAATTAATTAATGTCATACAGAAAAAGATAGTGATTGATCTCCCTCTCAACACCGACAACTGTAGATCAAAGGCCATGCAGATAGCTGTAAGAAGTGCAGGTATTTATGCCTATTTACTCTTTTGCTTAACTTGTTGGCATAAATAGTTGTTCCTTCTCATTTATCTCAACTTTTAATTTCATATTACATTTTTTTCTTCCAAAAATCCCCTCGATCTGTTGGAACAAAAAAAAAAATGGAATGGAGTAACAGAATGGTATATTTGCAGGAGTAATATCAGTGAACGTAGACAAGGAAAAAGGGCATCTGGTGGTGATAGGAGTAGGGGTTGATTATTTCAGGCTGATGAAGTGCATAAGGAAGAAATTCAGGTGTTCAAGCATTGTGAGCTTGGAAGACGTGAAACAGGAAAAGCCAGCTAGTCCGAAAAACCCCGTTTGCCCAAGTACAAATTGCCCTCCAATATGTGGTCAGTTCTATCCAGTATGCCAACCCGTTTATGATCCTTATAATCAAACGTGCACCATTATGTGAAACCGAGCACCACTAATCAATATTCAACCACTGCTTATTCATCTCCATGCTTCTTTATTACCGTATTTCTTTTTCAAAATTGTTGTAATTATGCTTTCCTATATCCTCCCCGCCTTCATAAAATAGGAATAAGGTCTACATAGACATTATCCTCCTTTATTCGATAACTTATATATTTTCACTTCTATCCTTTGTGGAGTAAGTATGTTTCTTTCGAAGCATCTTTGTTCTAGTTTCAAGGTATGCGTAAATACTATCCTCATTTTAAATATAAATTATTTTGTAACAATTCAATGTAAAAGTTGCCTTTCCCTTGAAGATTAATATTCATCATTCAAGATTCCAGTGTAATTAATAACATGTGCATTTCCCTGATCAGTTTATAGCCGACATCTACATACATGTTCCCTGCTACTAAAATTCCCTCTATGATCAAAATACTGCCTTGGAAAAAGAAAAAAAAACGGGTTTGGAGTAATTTAAGCCAGCATGGCTCTTTGGCTAATATGACTTGTTTATGTGGGGTTTTATAGTATGATAAACTATATTTCCATAAGTTGAGTATCTTACGTAAAACAAAAATTGAAATTTCTTTACTATTTGAGAAATTGCCTCGTGCTGAAACTGTAACAATTACTAACTTGTAATGTTCAGAAATGACTTCGCATCGTAGACTTTGACTAGGATTGTACACCTTTAAGATATATTTGGCCTCCTAATTAAGCTGGATAATTTTTATCGATCATTTGTGCTTAAGTTGAACCACTAGATCTAGAAAAAAGAATAGTTGAATTTCTGAAAAAGCTTAAGGGCTGCACGTAAATTGTCTTTTAAAAAATAATCCGCAATACTGTCTCTTATTTTTATGGAGTACGTGAGAAACCAAAATCTAGTTCGTGAAATTAACTTATATTTCGGCAGTGAAAAATGAACTGATTAAGTGCCACTTTAAAAAATTTTACAAATTTTAAGTGAAATTAACTTGACTTATCACTAAATCTGAAATGAAAGATATATAGGATATTATCTCACGTAATTATGAACTGGAATATATAAAAGACAACTTGTAAAATATTTAAATAAGGCAAAATACCTTAAACCACCCCTAAACTTAGTTGAGATTATTAGTATCCTCTCCGAGCTATGTCCGGTCTTAATTATCCCCCTCAACTTGGCCTTTTGAGGGCCATTATCCTCCTATACGCTGATGTGGCAAAAAGTATGGGTGCACTCGCCTGCCACGTAGATTTTTCTGTCTATGTTACATTTTTTTGAAAAATAAAATATTTTTTTACCTTTTTAAGAATATTACTTTTTTGGATAATTTTTTTCGAATAAAATTTATGATAAAACTTGGATATAACTACATTATTTAGGCTAAATATTTTTATTTGGCCAAAAATAATAATATTTTAGTTAATCTTTTTTTGAATTTAACCTGAAAATAAAGATTTGCACAATTGAAATAAATAGTCAAGACATCTAAAAAGTTATAAAAATACACAATTTAAATAAATAGTCATTGCATCAAAAGAAGAAATAAAAAGAGTATTGCACTTGTAATTTTTTTGCAATTGTACACTCTTTTTATTTTTTCTTTTGATGCAATGATTATTTATTTCAACTGTGTATTTTTATTTTTTTTAGGTAAAATCTGTAAAAAAAAAATAAAAATTAGAGCACCGTCATTTAGAGCAATATAAAATATTATAGCCAAAATAATTAATCTTAAACTATGTATTTTCTATACCTTTTTAGACGCCTTACTATTTATTTCAATTGTATAAATCTTTATTATCAGTTCAAATTCAAAAAAAGTATAACTAAAACTTTATTATTTTTGTCAAATAAAAATATTTAGCCTAAATAATGTAGTTCTATCCAAGTTTTATTATCAATTGTATTCGAAAAAGATTATCTAGAAAGTAATATTCTTAAAAAGGTAAAAAAATATTTTATTTTTCAAAAAAATGCCACATAGACAGAAAAATCCACATGGCAGGCAAGTGCATCACACTATTTGCCACATCAGCGCCTGGGGGGTGGGGGGGTGGGGGGTAATGGCTCTCAAAAGATCGAGCATAGTTCGGGAAGGATATTAATAATCCGAGCCAAATTTAGGAGTGATTTAAGGTGTTTTGCCTTTAAATAATGAATTTTTAAAAGCAACAACCCATAAGAATAATTTGAAGTGAAAATTTTCAGAAAATTCTACACTAGATTGGATGTTAAAAATAGAATAAAACTTGCTGTTTGTTTCAAATCTATAAAGTGAGGGAGAGAAATCAATTACATATAGGATAACAAGGGACATGGAGCAAAAGTTATGATAATTGTAAGAAATTTATGCCTGTAATTCAAGTCATTTGTCCGTTTTGAAGTAGAACATTTTCCTTTAAGATAACACACATCAATGTAAGGTTATTAAATAATTTTATAGATACATAGTTGCTGAACATTTTATAGGGAGAAATTTAAAAATAGCCAGATTTATCACTGGTCGTTGAAAAATAGCCAAGTTTCAAAAGTCATCGAAATTTAGCCACTTTAAATCTGAGCAAAAATACTGTTTAAAATCCAGAAAAATACGCTCGTAAATTTTACGGGAGTTCCAGCATAAGTATGTTTGAACTCCCGTAAATTTTACAGTATAATATACTGGAGTTTGGAGCCCTGGTGCTCCAGTCTCCCGCAAATTTTACAGGAGTTAGCAAAGTATACCGGTCCAGCATAATATGCTGGAGTTCGTACACAAATGCACCAGAACTCCCGTATATTATACTGGACCGATCCCTGTTGCAGTAAAATAGTGGCTATTTTTCATTGACTTGGTACACGCTGGTTATTTTTTATTGATTAGTGTGAAAACTGCTTATACCATGATATTTTAACCATTTTATACGATGCCGGCAACACATTTTTGAAAAATGAATAATACGACCATCTATTTAATCTTGAGGAACGAAAAATAAAAGAAAAAGGATGGATTAAGAAGCCTATGAAAGTAAAGTCAACGTATATTGAAGCCAAAGTAGGATTGGCCTCTAGTATCAACAAGCCATTTTTGTCTTTATCTTATCCCAATTTAAATAGTTAAAATATTATGGTATAGCCGGTTTTCATCATGGTCAATGAAAAATAGCCAGCATTTACCAAGTCAATGAAAAATAGCCACTAATTTGCTGCAACAGGGACCGGTCCAGTATAATATACGGGAGTTCTGGTGCATTTGTGTACGAACTCCAGCATATTATGCTGGATCGGTATACTTTGCTAACTCCTGTAAAAGTTGCGGGAGACAGGAGCACCAATGCTCCAAACTCCAGTATATTATACTAGACAATTATACTTGCTGGAACTCCCGTAAAATTTATTGGAGTTCCACCATAATTATGCTTGAACTCCCGTAAAATTTGCAGGAGTTCCAGCATAGTTATCCTGGAACTCCCGTAAAATTTGCGGGCGTATTTTTCCGGATTTTGAACAATGTTTTCGCTCAAATTTAAAGTGACTAAATTTTAATAACTTTTGTAACTTGACTATTTTTCAAGGACCGGTGCTAAATCTGGCTATTTTTTAATTTCTCCCATTTAAATAAGAGTAGTCTTGTACTAGAACAAACAGAGAAATATAAAATGGCCATATATTCTTTTCTCTCTCTCAACTATATATACTTTTTAAATTTGGCTTGGATGTGGATCGCCTTCAGAATTTCTCGGGATAGGATATGGAAGAATTTTTGTGCCTTTTTAAAAAATAAAAAATAAAAAAAATCTACCTATGAAATTTAAAATGGTAGTTCGGTACTATGATAAAGTCTTGCAACCCAACAAAAAAATATACTTTAGAGGCCACCACATTCGCATGTTAGTTTTTTAAGTATATTTTTTGGTTATATTCTGCTCTTCCGGGTTGTTGCTGTTGTTATTCTGCTCTTCCGGGTTGCTATTATTATATTTATAATATATGAGTAGCCACCCCTTTGAAATTCGTTTGCGTGTGTCCTTTGCTTGAAAAAAGAAAATAATTACGCAATTGGTTATATTTATATGGATAATGCTTAATCGGTTAGATTTCACTTGTAAGATTATACTGAATTTGTTGTTATTATTGTGAACAACGTACTGTTAAAATATTTATATTGCAATGTTATATTTGTTGATGATGAACATTGAACAAGAACTATCGTAATATTAAGTTGTTAGAATATAGAATGAGCTAAAACATATTCAAGGCGACCCACAAACATATTACCGAACTTTCATGAATTACTACAATACCAAATTGATTGCTACTCTTCTTGAATTGAAATATACATTCACTCAATGTGTTCTCTTTAATAAAATTTTCGTTGAGTTTTAAGCTATAACCCATCGATAGTTATTTAAGATATATAATGTGTTCATGTATATCAAGACTAGTATATACATATTATATACTATTTGAACAAGTAATTATGATATATTATTGGTGTATAATATAATATTATTTGGATATACATAGTGGACAATCTGATTTTTTTTTTCTTGAAATAAGACGAGAGGGAGTGAGAGGACAAATATGTCATGATTTGTGCATTTTGTCTGTTCATTAATTATGTGCATAATCTTTGCAATATACTATTAGTGTAAGAAAATGTGGCATATTATGAAATGAATAGTTTCTTAAATATTTTTTAACAAGTGCTCGTGTAATTTCCTATTTAATAATTAAAGACGGGCCGGTGAAAATATCTTATAAAGCCCACTGTTTTATCAGGGCTGAGGAACACTGTTTAATAATGAAGTGCATGGATTTTGGGCCAATCCGTTTTAGAGTGTTTGATCCCAATAATGAGGATATTTTTGGCTTGACATGACAATTAGGTCCAACAATTAGCATAAAAAAAACCAACATTTTAGGATTTGACATATAGTAGCCTAAAGTTACTCTCTCTCTTCAAATGGTTCAACATCACCTTAAAAATATGCCCCATCAAAATTGCTTTTCTTAAAAATGGCAAAAAATTATTTAAAATCCTCTCTATCTTCTCTCGTAGAAACCGTCATCCTAGAAATTAGGTTCCATTTCCTTCAGTAGTATTTGAAAAGACTTCCAAATATTTTTTTTATTATCTTTCTAGCTTTTTATCTGTATATCCAAATATATATATATAACACATTAATAATTATATTATTGTATATCACAGTGTATAACATAATAATAATATGTATATCAAAAAAGTATATTAAGATTTTATTTTCCTTCTTTGTATAACACATTTCAGATTGAAACGTCAAGTTCAAGATGACTCCATATGTGTATCCCCTATTGTATCCCGTGTATATCTTTATGTAAATCAGTGATATCTCATTATATCATGTGTATATGTGTATATCCATGAAAATTTGTGTTATATACGATATACAATATGATATACATGGGCATCCGTAAAAACATTATTTTGTATACACGATATACAAAGTGATATACACATTGTGATATATACTGATGTACGCGATATATAACGTGATATACACATATCAAAGTTGGAATTTTTTACCTGAAACCAGTCTAAATTACTTATAATCTTGCTCAAATTTTGTGTATAGCCTTGTTTAGGTATTTTCAACCAATTTCAATCACACCCACTCGTTCAATCCAACCAAAAAAAAAAAAGAGAAGAAAAATAAAGTTGAAATGTATTTGTAAATACCTAATTTTTTGCTCTTTTAATTTCCCTTACATTTTATTTTTCTTCTAGTTTTATTGTGTCCATTTATAGATTTTTGAATTTGATTTTTCGTCTAATTAGTTTGTTAAATGGTTTAAGGGATTGAGTTAATTATTTCAAAGTTGAAATTGGCCCAAATTTGGACAAAATTGGCGGCCCAGACCCAGTCCAGACCATTTGGTCTGAGAGATGCCCCAAAACGACATCGGTTTGGTTAAGTGGATGAGATTTAATTTTAGCCACCCATCTTGATCTGATCCAACGGTCCAGATTACCCTTCCACCCTAGGTATTTAAAGTCTACTTTGGCCAAAATTTTGTCCCCTTTTCCCTTATTATCTCCTCCTTCTTCTTCCTCTCTCTTTTCTTTCTCCTCCCAGCAGCTCTGCCCATCACCACCCAGCGCTGCCCGCCGGAATTCGCCAACGGCGGCGGCCAACGTCTAAAACCCATAAAACTTATAACGATCTCTTCCTCTCTTTACCCTCTCTCCTAATCCGAGCCCCAAATCCTCAAAAACCCCTCTAAATTCCGTGAAATCAAAACCCTAGATAGCCGCCTCTTACTTCTCTCTTTGATTTTCTGGCAAACTGGCCACTACACACCCACAAAACCTACACAAACATGTAAATCTCCACGAGATCTATACTTTTCCTCTAATTTTATCTCCGAAAACCACCGGAGTCTGGCGGCCTTTCAGGCGACCGTCACTGCCACCCCTCAACCACCAAAGCCTCTCATTTCTCTTTCCAAACCGGCCTCGAGCAAGGTTGTGTTATTGATATCATTGAAATCGGACTTGGATTCACCGGAGTTCTTGGTTTTGAGAATATCAACAATCGAAGCTTGCTCGAATCGAGCAACCGCCAATGCCACCGTGCATCTGCTACTGCTCGAATGTTTGAAGTTGGGTGATATCGATTCCCTTTCTCCCCGTTTTTTTCTATATTTTATGATTGATTTTGGTATTTTAGTTTAGGTTTAAGTTCTATTAATCATTCCTTCTTTGATTAGTTTGATAATCACTTTCACAGATAATACATGTTGAAATTCTAATCCTTTTTCATTTTCCCTCCTCTTTGTTTTATGCTAAATATAGCTTTAGTTTAATTTAGGTTCTATTTTATTTTTCTAAATTGTATTGGTCATATGTTCAGTTTCTTTCATAACTACAGTTTGGTTGTGCTTGTGAACATTTCTCTTAATATTTGTATTATCTCTATTCGATTTTGATTCATGTGATGAATTTGCTTGAAGTTCGAATTAGCAAGTTAGTTTGGTATTGTTGTTGATAAAATCAGAAGATTAGATGGGTTTGATCATGAGTTAGAGTACTAGTAGCTTATTTTTTTTTTATCAATAGGGGGGTTGTATGACTCTTTGCTTTAGCAGGTTCTTAGGTTGTTCTTTCACCTTTTCGAAAACCTTTGAATAATGTTTAGTATACAAAGTCAATCCCTTTTTGGACAGATTTTTGGTGAACCAAAATCGGCCCAAAAATGGCTTTCTTTGCCTACTTAAGGGCTGCCCTTTCCTTATTTTGAAGGACACTCTATCACACATTTTGACAAGTTTTTACACACGTCCTTAGAGCTGTTTTAAATACACAAAAGTAGAGAGAAAAATCAGCAGCTAACAATGTATAATAGTAAGATGAAATTGTAAGTTTCGTGAAGGTTTCTTAGTGTGAAAACTCTTTCAAAAAGATAGTCTTTTAGAACTTGTTCTGGGCAAAGTTCTGGGCTTCTACTCTTGTCGCGTCGCCTTTTTCTCGCGAAATCGGGTTTATGAAATTTGATTGGGACAACTCTTTCCTTTTGGGAAAGGAGTTTGTATTTTTTGAAGAGTCGTTACCTAATGATTTAAGGTGCGTTAGGGCACCTATAGGGTTTATTTATAACTACGTTTGGTAACCAGAGATAGGGTAAGTGCTTAGAATTATCCTAAGGGGAAGGCGTTAGGCACCCCTCAGGATCCACTAGTATGGTTCCCGGCCAAATAATTTTCGTGAATTTGTACAATTAGCAAATAAACAAGTATGACTCAAATAGTAGGGGATTTAAGTTTGAGTACATAGGTGTTTGAAAAACAGTTAATTAGCTAGATTTTGAAAATAAGTACAATCTAAGCATATTTGTGAATGTAAAGGGGTGTCCTAGGTTGGTTAGCCTATAGGATCATGTTAGTACAATGCCCGGTAATCTCTCCTTAGAAATGGGCTACGAGTGGCATTAACGCACTGGTCATCATATCCATGTCTATCCTTTCCCACCCCATGAAGGTAATTAAAGCGAGGGTTGGTCTCGACCCCTATTGTATGTTGTTAACCGTCCATTATATTCCTATCAGCCCCAGAGGAATTAAGACTCCTATCCTATGAGGGGGTTCTAGGTAGACTCTCAGGTTTAAAGGCAAAATACTAGGCGAAAAATAAGAACACATAGGACTGCATTTAGGGGGAAACCACAAAAAATAGATAGAAGGCTCAGATATACCTCCACAAGTAATGCACATAGACAATATGGCTCATACACAGATAAGGTCCACATTTGAACTCAGAATCCTAAAGCATGGTATCTAAGTAATTTTAAAACATAACAGAGACAGATTTGATCTTTAATTCAGAAAATGGGTCCTAATAAGTTTTCCCTACTGATTTTAAAGCAATTGATAACTAAGCAGCATACATAAAGAAACATGTTTCCAGTTATCAGGGTTACTTAGAGAAGACTGTTTGAATTGTATTACTAAACATGTTGTTCTAAATGTTCAGAATTCCGAAATTATTACCAGCTAGGTTAATCTATTTTTTATCAATAATTAAACTAGAGATGCCTAAGCGGATATGAAAGCAATTCTAAAGGCATGATATCTAATGCACAAAAATGTAGAGATATATATGTAGGACCTAAGCATGATTTTTTTTCTTCTAAATGCATAAGTGTTACATACTTTCAAAATATGCAGAAGATATGGAAATCACCTGTTTATTAGCGTTGTTTTTATCCTAAGGCAGGATCTCTAAGTGTACATGGCATCGCATAACATAATGGTAAAGTGCTAGTTATTAGCAGATTTTAACACATGATTTTATAAGGATGCACATGCTGAAATAATAAACATGGGACCTAAGAGCATGATTTCTAATGCATGTATGAATCCTAGGCATGGTTTCTATTGCATAATTAGGAATATAAACCTAATAACATGTTTTTTTACCCTTAACAACTATAGCATGCATATTTACCCCATCCCTTTTCACTATCCATCCCTAGAGAGTTTTTACAATAATTATTACAAACCGTTTGCACAAATTACATAATTTAAATAATAAAAGAAGAAGTTATACTGTAGTTTGATAGACCCAGAATCTCCATAATGCCTCAAATGCCACTGGTTCACAGCCTTTCAATGATCCAAGTGTGTCAGAGTTCCCTAAGGATCTTAAGGGATCCCGAGCAGTACTCACACCCAGATTCGTAACCAAATTGAGTAAGTGCAGTGCGGAAGAGCCAGTCTTAATGTGTTAAAGTTCAGAGGGAGCTCATAAGGGTCCCTAAGTAGTCACACATTAAGGGGAAGAACCTAGACTTCTAAGAGTATATGTGAGAGTGCTTGACATAGGTTTAAAAGAGTCGAGTTGGAAACAGTTTTGACAATGATTAGTTTGAAATAAGTTTTGAAAATCAATAGAAGTGTTTGCCTTAGTGAAAACCAATTTGAAGAAGAAAAGAAACAGGACAATCAACAACTCAAAACCAAATCAACATGTATAGTTCAAATACAAACAAGGAAAAGAGGAATTGGGGAGAAGTAGTTCATATGTGAAAGCATATTTGCACACAGGTTAACACTAGAGAAGTATATAGAACTTAAATAGTCACAACAATAGTCTATCACAAAGTGTTCATGCCAGGAGCTTAACAACATTAGATTAAGGGGTGCTAATTAGAGTTACACATTAGGTTTAGGGGGAGGGGTATGGGATCACATAGTAACTAGGTGTCACGAACACATGCTTATAATGTATTGGGGGTTAGGGGGTAGGGCAAAATAGTAGTAGAAAATGTAAGAAAGCATGCTAAATTACAGTGAAGGGGTAATCACATGGCAAAATAGGCATGCTAATTGCGAGGGAGACATCAGGACCACAAGTAGAAGCATAAGAGAACCAAAAGGAAGTGCAATACAAATAAAGATATATTGTTTTGGATGATGTAAGTTAAACTGAAAACATACCAATAAAAATGAGAGAATAAGTACAGAAGGAGGAGTGAAGAGCAGTACAATGAAGGGAAGTAGAGCAGTAGTGTGTAGAGTAGTAGAGTAGTAGAGCAGTAGAACAATAAAGCAGTAGAGCAATGTAATCACTAAATTTTGGCTTGCAGCCGACTAAGTATCAAGTAAACAACAAGAGAAGAAAGAGAGTATGTATGTGTGTAACAGACAGTTCAGAGAAGTGTAATTGTTCGTTTATTATGCTAAAGAGAGGGTAGAGTATTTATACTTTGAGAAAAAGCAGGAAAATAAGGTAATAAGTACTAACTTAGCACAATTATAGAAATAATACAAATCAGAATCAATTAAAGACCTGAACTCCCTTTAATTAGTCATAATTCAAATGGGTACAAGTTGTATCAAATAAGGAAATGAATTATTGATAAGACTGATTTTACCATAATAGGAGTAGTAAAATCATGTAGCATGTAATAAGGAATAAGTACAGAATATTTTCAAGTAAGGAAAGTACACGTTAAATAACTAACAGCATATTTGTGCATATAAATAGGGTAGAGTACAATTTTAATTATGAGAGTTAGTTCAAAGAACCACGAATGAGATTGAAAATCACAGGGAATCAACACTAACTAAGGAAAGTATCACAAAAGTAAGGAAGCAATTCGAAAAATTAGTACAGATTTACAACAAAAATACACAAAATCACAGATTCAGGGAAGATATCGCAGCTCTAAGGAGGTTACACAAAAATCAATATAAATTATTATGTGAACAATCAATAAAACAAATAGTCGGACCTATTAAATGATAAATAACATGTGTTGAACAAAATCAGAGAAACCCTAAGAACAAATTAGAGCAGGAAGCACAAGAGCATATAGAACATACATGAAACCTAGAATGTTCATGAGAGAGATGCAAACATCGCAAACAGACTCAAACTTCAAATCGAACCCATAAGTATTAGGGTTTTTTTAACAAGAATTAATCGAGCAAAAGGAAAGACTCAAGTGATGTTTAAACATGCCAAAAATCATAAAGTATTGCTAAAAATAAGAAATAAATCATTTTTTGCAAAAAGGTTTTGAAACCCTAGTCTAGAAAATGAGGAAATCGTCTGAAATTGGGGAAATCTTTTGAGGAGAACATGTGAGAACCTTAAAAGATACATAGATCCATCACAGATCTAAAATGATCGGAGGATTTAAAGCTAGGGTTTCTAGAGAAAACCCAAAGGAGGAGAAGAGAGCTGAAAATATCACCGGCCTTTCACCGAAAAATGTAGAGATCTTACTCGAACGATCATAGGTGGACAGAAAACATGGAATGAGATCGGATATGGGAGTGGACCATCTCAGGGTCACTTGAGAGCCTCCATCAGTGTCACAGGTGTGAAAGACGGATCCATAAGGTCGATGATAGGTGGAAACTTCATAGTTTCCGACGAGGAGATGGCCTAAGAGGGGAGAGACAGAGCTCAGGAGGCGAAGGTTCTAGAGAGAGTTGAGAGGATTCAAAGAGACGGGGAAAAAATGAGAAAGGGGGTAGTCGTTTAGGGTTAATATGGTAAGTATTAAACTGGACTGTTGATTTGAATTAATGAACGGCTTAGATCGAACGAGGGATAGGCCGAGTAAGATTTTAAGTTTGGGTTGGGTAACTGGGCTAGTTTATTGGGTTAGGGGTCTGGGTTAATCAGGCTAGAATTGAAATTTAAAAAATGGCTAGTTGTTAAATAACCCATAAAATAGATAAATAATTTATAAAAATGGCTAATAATTATAAAAAATGGAATTGATGCTTAATAAACTAAATCAAAATGATTAATTAGTATTAAAATATAAATGACTAATTATTGATTAATAACACAAAATATATAATTAGGCCATAATTGCAAAGTCATTGCAATTATAACCATATAGTGCCAATTTGGCTAATTTGTGAAATAAATTTGGTCTTCTTAGGACAAAAAATGATATATTAAATCAAGGAATACTTTTAAAATCATTTGTAATGTAATTTATAAGTAATTATTAGAGATAAAAATATTGGATAAATAAAAATAAATTGGTAAAAATATGAGGAAAATTATAGAAAAATACCAATTGTTATGAAAACCTATTTTGATATGCTATATAAAAATTTAAAATAATTTAAGGAAAAATTGAGTATCAACAGCTGCCCTTTTTTACCCGGGAAGGATGAAAGGGTTGTCGGATAAAGATATGATGACCAATTTTGACCGAGCGAAATGGTTTGAAGAGATTTAGGCCACACCCTGGTTTTTGAGTTGCCTACATATCCTTGGTTCTACATAAATTAGGCAGTATGTAGTTCAGGATCCATCAGCGGAGTATACCGATGAAGCCATTTCAAGAACGGACGCAACATCTAGGGCCGGGTGAGTGAATGACTTACGAGAATGGTTAGGTTTGATATGGCTTGACGGAACTGGAGCGGGATCTCTCCTGCTAGGATAGTCGTTGCTCGCTGTCTTACCTGCAAATAGAAGCAATACAAGCGTATACTGTGCATAAATTTAAACATGATGCAAATTCTCGCTGGACCATGAATGTTGTCTTTGGACGGTGAGGATGACGTCCTTAGGCCATGATGTCCTGGGCTATAAGGCGTATGCTAAGATATTCGCAGGCCATGAAATGATGTTCTCGGACTATGAGGATGGTGCCTCCGAACCATGACGCCTTTGAATAATGATATGCAAAAGATTGAAAGAGGTCATCAAGCCATGACATGGTGTTCTCGGTCTATGAAGATGGTGCCTCCGAAGATGACGTCTTTGGATGAGTTGGCGATATTTCAGCCCATGAAGGATGCAGTAGTATGATGCGAACAAGACAGAGCTCAGTCTTGCGAATTGAAGGGCAGAGCTTAGCCCATAAGAAAAACGAGATAAATAATGCTTGGGATAGCGTTTAGTTTCAAAGAAAATTGGAGGCAGAGCTTAGCCTCGAAAGGCAGAAAAGCAGCTTTATGCAAAGATGTGAATGAAGATGGAGGTAGATCTTAACCTTGAAAGGCAGAACGGCAGCCTGCAAAGATGCGAATGCAGATGGAGGTAGAGCTTAACCTTAGAAGTCAGAATGGTAGCCTTATGCAAATCGAAAGGCAGAATAGTAGCCTTATGTAAATCGGAAGGCACAATAGTAGCCTTATGCAATGCAGATGCAGCTGGAGATAGCTTTTAGTCTCGGAAGGTAGAATGGTAGCCTTATGCAGATTGGAAGGCAAAATAGTAGCATTATGCAATGCAGATGCAGATGGAGGCAGAGCTTAACCTCGAAAGGCATAATGGCAGCCTTATGAAATGCAGATGCAGATGGAGGTACAACTTAACTTCAGAAGGCAGAATGTTAGCCTTATGCAAAAAATAAGATAGCAAACGACAGTAGAGTTTTCTTAGCTGATAGCAAATTCGGCGTTGTGATTACTGGGAGCATTGTGACATACGGAACATTATTGGTGTGTGCTAATAGCAAATGTTGGCAAGTGCAATAGTTTTGAGAATTGTATTTTGAATAATATTTGTCCCATTGGCGTACAATATGTTTAATTATTTTGCAATCCTAGTGCCTGCATCCAAAGAAAAATTATGGGTTTTGTGAGGGAGAAGGTTAGTTCGTACCCCTACTGACTTTGCTTGACTCGTTCGACTTTGATCTGGTGATATCGTCTGTATCATTGGAGCAGCGTTGCTAAACAAAGCAGTTTCAATAATAATCATGCATGATTTTGTAAAAGTATGACATAAATTAAAAATAGCTTTTAGATGAACCGATGACTGTGATGTAGTTTAGGACATTGCAACCTCTCCTGGTATGGAGTTTGAGGATCCTCATAAAAATTCTGCCCCAGTTTGATGGGTTGACATTTCTAACTACTGCTCGTGCGGCGATCGGCTGAAATTACTTCGAAATTTTAAGGGTCCTCCTCAAAGTTTTGCCCCAATTTCCAATTTCGGGGGAAATGAAATTTTTATTGAATTATGACCGAACCCATAGGGCTGCCTACATATCCCCTTTTAAACGGGAATTAGGTTAGACATAGCTCAATTTATATCATATAAGGAAAGCATAAAGATTACACATAGTAATGCTTGACTGCATCTGAATTGATCGGCTTTGGCCAGACTTCTCCGTCCATTTTTGCAAGTATGAGGGCTCCTCTTGTCAAAATCCGGTGAACCATGTATGGACCCTGCCAGTTGGGAGAGAACTTCTATTTGGCTTCATTTTAATGCGAAAAAAGTTTCTTTAACACCAACTGCCCTGGTGTGAACTGTCTTGGCTTGACTCTTTTATTGAAGGCTCTGGACATTCTGTTCTAGTAGAGTTGATCATGGCAGACTGCATTCATTCTCTTTCCATCTTATAAGGGCTAATTGATCATAACAACTTTTTACCCACTCAGTGTCATCGAGCTCAGCTTCTTGTATGATCTTTACGGAAAGAATTTCTACCTCTGCGGGAATGAAAACCTTTGTACCGTAAACCAACATATAGGGGGTTTCCCCGGTTGATGTGCAGACTGTGGTGCGATAACCTAGTAGAGCAAATGATAACTTCTCGTGCCACTGCATATGCTTCTCTATCATTTTCCTTAATATCTTCTTGATATTCTTGTTGGCAGCTTCTACAGCTCCGTTCATCTAAGGTCTGTAGGCTATGGAAATCTTGTGTTTGATCTTGAAAGTTTCGCACATAGCTTTCATCAAGTTGTTGTTGAGGTTGGAGCCATTATTAGTAATGATTGACTCTGGAATTCCGAATCGACAAATAATGCGGTCACGGACAAAGTCTGCCACGACTTTCTTAGTCACTGCTTTGTACGATGCTACTTCGACCCATTTGGTGAAATAGTCGATGGCTACTAGGATGAATCTATGTCTGTTGGAAGCGGCATGCTCTATTGGTCTAATAACGTCCATTCCCCATAAGGAAAATGACCATAGTGAGCTTGTTGTGTTAAGATCGCTTGGAGGTACCTTTATCATATCTGCATGTATCTGACAGCGGTGACATTTCTGGATATACTACATGCAGTCCGTTTCCATGGTCATCCAAAAGTAACCAGCCCAGAGTATCTTCTTTGCTAAGACAAAACCGTTCATATATGGACCGCAGGTCCCAACGTGAATTTCCTCTAGTACCTTGGATGCTTCCTTTGCGTCGACACATCTTAATAATCCAAAATTTGGAGTCCTCATATACAGGATTCCTCAGTTGTGAAAGAAGTTGTTGGACAATCTCCGAAGAGTGCAGTTTTTAGTAGGATTCGCAAGCTCTGGGTACTCTCTTTTTGCCAAATATTCCTTGATATCATGAAACCAAGGCTTTCCGTCTGCTTCTTCTTCAACATGGGCACAATAAGCTAGTTGATTATGGATTTTAACTGGAATGGGATCAATGAAATTCTTGTCTGGATGTTGTATCATAGATGATAGGGTAGCCAATCCATCGGCAAAATCGTTCTGGATTCTGGGCACATGTTGTAATTCCGTCTTTGTGAACCTCTTTCTCAATTCCTTTTACGTGGTGCAGATATGGGAGTATTTTAGAATTCTTGGTTGCCCATTCTCCTCGTACCTGATGTATAAGTCTGAATCTCCAATCACTAGCAGCTTCTGAACGTTCATGTCAATGGCCATTTTGAATCCTAAGATGCTGGCTTCATACTCGACCATATTGTTGGTGTAGGGGAACCTGAGTTTAGCAAACCCCGGATAATACTGACCAATTTTTGATATTAGGACTACTCCTATGCCAACTCCTTTGAAGTTTGCTGCTCCATCGAAGAACATTCTCCAACCGTCATAGGATTCTGCAATGTCTTCTCCTATGAATGATACTTCTTCATCGGGAAAATACATTTTTAGAGGTTCATATCTTCCATCCACGGGGTTTTTAGGAAGGTGGTTTGCCCGTGCCTATCCCTTGACCGCTTTCTAAGTTACGTAAACAATGTCGAATCACTCAACGGGATTTACTACTTGGGTAGCTTACCAGTGGGCATGGGCTTCTAAAAGATGTAATTCAAGGGATCCATTCTCAATATGAGATATATAGTATAGGCGCAGAGGCAATGTCTCAGCTTCTGAGCTACCCAAGTCAAAGCACAATAGGTGCATTCTAATAGAGAATATAGGGCCTCGTACGGGGTGAACTTTTTACTGAGATAATAAATGGCTTGTTCCTTCCTCCCTATTTCATCGTGCTGCCCCAGGTCACAGCCAAAAGTTCCATCTAACACTACACGTAGAGTAATAAGGGTCTACCTGGCTCGAGCGGGACTAAGACTGGTGATGTTGACAGGTACTCCTTGATTTTGTAGAAGGCCTTTTGGAAGTTATCGGTCCATTTGGTGGTGGCATCCTTCTTTAGCATCTTAAAGATGGGCTCACAGATAACTATAGAGTGTTCTATGAATCAACTGATGTAGTTAAGTCTTCCCAAGAAACTCATCACATCCTCCTTATTCCTTGGCGGTGGTAGCTCTTGAATGGCTTTGACTTTCAATGGATCCAATTTTATTCCTTGGCGGCTCACAATAAACCCAAGCAACTTCCCAGCAGGTACCCCAGATGCGCACTTTGCGGGGTTTAGTTTCAGGTTGTATTTTCGTAGTCTATTGAAGAACTTCCTCAGATTTTCTATGTGGTCAGTGGCCTTCTTGGATTTGATAATAACGTCATCCACATATACCTCTATCTCCTTGTGTATCATATCATGGAAGATGGTAGTCATGGCCCTTATGTAGGTGGCCCCTGCATTCTTAGGCCAAATGGCATCATCTTGTAATAGTAAACTCCTCATGGTGTAATGAAAGCCGTTTTCTCAGCATCTTCCTCATCCATCCAGATCTGATGATAACCAGTGAAGCAATGTACGAATGACTATAGCTCATGCTTGGTGTAATTGTCGAACAGGATGTGTATATTTGGCAAAGGGAAGTTATCTTTCGGACTGGCCCGATTGAGATCGTAGTAGTCGACGTAGACTCTGACTTTCCATCTTTCTTTGGAACTGGCACAATATTAGCTAACCATGTTGGGCACTCAACCACCCTAAGAACCTTGGCTTTGACCTGCTTGGTGACTTCTTCCTTGATTTTCAAGCTCATATCAGGCTTGAACTTTCTGAGCTTTTGCTTTACCGATGGACACATTGGATTGGTTAGCAATTTGTGAGCCACAATAGACGTACTCAGACCAGTCATGTCATCATACGACCAAGAGAATATGTCCTCATACTCATTTAGAAATTTTGTGTATTCTTTCTTCTCTGATGGCGATAGGTGAATGCTGATCCACGTTTCCTTAACATTTTCTGCATCACCCAGGTTGACAATTTCAATCTCGTCTAGGTTGGTCTTAGGTCTGTTCTAAAAATTCTCAACTTGTTTGACAATCTCGTTGGGTATGTCATCTTCTTCTGAATCCATGTCCGTTTGTTGCATTGTATCATTGCATGTAAAAGTCATTGGTTCATCAAGACAAGTAATAGTAATGTTGTATAGGTAAAGTAATGAGAGAAAATTATAGCAATAAATATCAATTCATAAGAAAAATTCAAAATGCTTTTGATAAAGTGAATAATTATTTTGAACATCAAAGATCTTATTGCGGGAATTGAAAAATGCGAAAGGAAAAACATTTAGTAAATAAAATGATGAATAATTCTTGTTTTAGCCTTGCTACCCCGAGTCTCATCGGGCTTTGGTTGTCCTGATGGTCCAATTCTTGAGATGTGCCCCTCTGATCACAGCCTGTATAGAAGGGCCTTCCTCCCCTCCTCCTCGAGAATAACACAACAGTCTATATCACTGTCCTCTAGAAACAAGTTCTTCACTGCTACAAGTGCTTCTTCTTTATCTAACTCATAAATAATGTTAGCCTGTTGGAAGGTCTGCTCTAGATGCGGTATTGGCTACTCTAGTGAGTAGTAAGGACTGCGCTATGGTAGAGACCAACTATTGAATTCTTCCCAGGTGTATTCATTTCCCAAATCGAAGGTAGTTCCATGTTTCTTGAGTTTTATGGGTTTAGAGATTCCCTGGAGGTTCTTGCCGAGCACTTTGCCAGGCTCATACCCACTCTAACTCAGTATACTCTCGATTTTGCTATCCCACCATTTGTCTTTGTCGATAGCATTGACCCCATTCAATGTGGTGGTAAGTTTCTCCACCCAGCTTACTTCTTCCCACGATCGCCGGAATAGTCTAGCGACTGTATATAGGGTTGCTACCGTCGCCGTAAATGATCACTTCCTGGTGATTCCATTTGAGCTTTACTACCTGATGCAACATTGATGTTATGGCCACAACAACATGGATCCATGGCCATCCCAGCAGCAAGTTGTAAGACGCAGGTACATCTGTTACCTGGAAATCGACCTCAAACCAGGTTGGTCCCATCTGCAGGCATAGACTAATCTCACCAATGGTGGACCTATGAGAACTATCGAAGGCTTTCACATTGATTGCTCTATCCTTTATCTCATGCAGACCATTGCCCAACTTTTTGAGTGTTACTAGAGGACAAATGTTAAGACTGGAACCTCCATCGATCAGGATCCTGGTGATGAAATAATCTTCGCATTGGACGGTGATGTGCAGTGCTTTGTTGTGCCCCAGCCATTCATGTGACATATCGTCCTCATAAAAGGTGATCTTATGACTTTCCAGCACTTGTCCTACCATATTAGCCACTTCTCCGCTAGTGATATTAGTTGGTACGTACGCTTCATTTAACACCTTTAACAAAGCATTCTTGTGCGTCTCAAAATGTTGTAGCAAAGAGAGAACGAATATTTGTGCTGGCGTCTTGTTTAACTGGTCGATGACCGAATATTTCTTAGCCTGTATTTTCCTCCAAAAGTCATCCGGACCTATCTTAATAAGGGGCGGCTTGTTGGAGGCCTGCTTGCTTGATTCGGCCAGAAGTTCAAGGGTATAGACTCTAATAGTTCTTGTCATACCCTATGTTGCGACACTTTCTTCAATCTTGACCTTGACCTTCTTTCTCGCCTCGACTGTATAGTCCTAGGATACAACATTTGTATAGAATGATGGCATGGTTGACATCTCCACTGGGATCAGCGTGGCTATCCTCACTTTGAATGGAACATGTTCCTTGGGGGGTAAGACTGCAACCTCAAATGGTGTGGATGTTTTTGCCGGAGACAAGAATTCAACCTCAATTAGTGCCGGTGTCTTTGAGGATGGGCCACTTCAAACTCAAGAGGTACAAACATATTCACCTCAGCGTACTCAGACAGTTGGATCTGGACTATGATTAGATTGAGAGTAATTGCCAGTTTCTTTGGGTCATCACCTTCTACGATCAACCCGATTGATCCCTCGGGATCCCAGTCATCTTCTACTTCGATCATGTGAATACCTCCACCCTTATGGTCTGTCAAAGGATTTTTGCGGATGTTTGGAGGGGGTTCCTTTGCCACAATGATATTATTATCAATCGAAGACTGTATCTTGTCTTTCAAAGAGCGACATTCATCGATGGTGTACCCTTTCATGCTAGAGTGGTATGCACAGGATTTGTTTGGGTTAACCCATTGAGAAGGATTCTCATGGGTTACAACAAGGATGGGGGTGACATAACCAGTAGCTTTGAGCCTCTCATACAGCTGGTCGATGGGTTCAGCGATGGCTATATATTATTTTGGAGGTCTGTGATCAAAATTAGGTCGGGGTCTAGGGAAATTTTGGCGTGTAGGGGGTGATTGATAATGGGATGGTTGAGCATTATAGGTTTGCTAGACATGAGCGGGTTGGGGGTATCTGGGTGAAGTAGGTTGATATGTAGGAGGTGGAGATGATTGATAAGTTGGTGGCGGAGCTTGGTATGAGGGTGCTTGGTAATTTGGGGTTGGCTGGTATTTGAGTGGAGGTTTTGGGTAAGCTTTGTATTTAAGGGGAGACTTGGTCCTTTTTGCAACCATCATGGCCCCTACGTCCCTTTTCTTGGACATACCACCGGACTGTAAAGCCTTATTCATAGCTTGCAAGGCTTCAAAAATATGTAACCATACCACTTTTAATACCTTCTTCAATTATTTCACCTAACTTGATTATGTCGAAGAACTTGTGGCTCTCAATCGTCATTAACTGTTCATAGTACGATGGGTCCTGAGCCATATGCCATAAAGTCAGATGCCATGCTCACCCAGCTTGACCACTTCTTGGGATCTTGGATGATGTACCAAGACAATGTATCTCCTTTCAAACTCCTCATGAACAGCTTCATGTGGATCCTTTCATCCTTCTCTACTCCAACCAGCTTGTCGCAATATGTCCTTAGATGGACCTTGGATCACCCGTACCATCAAACATTTCGAACTTAGGAGGTTTGTACCCCTCAGGCAGTTCGACATCAGGCTGTATGTAAAGGTCCTGATAGTTCAGCCCCTCGATTCCTTTGCTTCCCTCAATGCCCTGAATCCGGCTGGTCAGTTTCCTAAGTTCCTCGGCCAAGTTCCTGATAAGCATATCTTTTTATGAGAATCATGTGTGTATGAGATAGGTTGGGTGGAGTGTGGCATGGTCTCCATGTATAAAGGATTGTTATGGTGGCCTGGTGTATGGGTGTGGAAATGGTTGTTTGTGGAGTTCTGAGGTTCTGGGATGAGTAGTAGGTTGTTTTTGGGGTTTGGCAGGTGTTACACTGGATCTTTGGTGGAGTAGTGGGATGGTGAGGTGTGGGATGATTCTGCTATTTTGGGATATTTTGAGGAGGTGTAGTGTTTTGAACACTGGGGAAGTTAATATCTGGGGTGTTGAGGGAAAATGACAGGTTTGCTAGATTTTGAACTTGATCGAGCTCTTCCTAGAATTTCAACAGTTTTTTTTCAAGCTATGATGCATTCTCATTAGGAACCCGAATACCCTGGTGATCAGTGGCCTCTACCCATTCAGTTGTGTTCTCCTTCCTGATGTTGTTTAAGTCTTCCATTTTATTCTTGCTTTTGCTTTTGGAGGGACTAAGAGGAGGAGTGGGTGGAGGGACCCTGGATCTTGTGAACTAAGATGATGATGCCAGAGTGCACGAACTAACCTTTGGGGAGGGGAATACTAAAAACAAAATAAAACAAAAAGGTAATCAAGTCAGTGAGGATTATGAAAAGTATTGCAATATTTAAACACATAGTGTGGGAAAATAAATTCGCGTCCTAATTTGGGAGCCTTGTTGTGCCCGAGGTAGGCCTAGCGACAAATAGACTTGGAGAACTTTAATGCCAATAAATTATTCATTTCATAATGTAAGAACAGACGAATCCCAAAACGATACTGAAATAATGATAAAAATGAGTTACTATTGGCACTTGGCCTTATTACATCTTAAGAAAAATCAAGAATAAATCTAGCCTATTTGGCCCCAAAAGACCTTCCTCAGGTTTAATGTTCTCATTGATCAAATCCTCCAGCTCGCGTAGGCTCATTAGTAAGAACGCCTTCGCCAGATGTCCTTCTTTGTTTCCCTCAGCGCTCTAGCAGTCGTTGACTCTTTTCCTTACTTTTCCTTCCAATTCTAACAGACTGTAGTCCCGATAATCTAGCTTTTCGCTAGTCTTGATGGCCCTTTCTTTATATTCATTTGATTTGGTCATCCGATGGAAAATTCCTGTACCAGTCTAGCAAAAGTGAGGGTATGTTAACCATTCTGAAGCTGGGGACCTCATGCCTAATTTTCTGCAAAATAAAAGGTTTAGACCTCAACCCCACTAGACTCAACTATTTATACATTTATGATCAGCATATCGGCATTTAGTTCTCCAAATTAATGCACAGAACGTGATGATGTCCGTTTGGGTTTAGGGAAACCCAATGGACTTTTGGACAAGGCTATCTTAAAGGGCCATTATGTGGACAACATAACTGACCCGACTAGGTTTGAACATGATGCATGCACAATTTAAACAGAGTAAGGTTTTTATGGGGTTTTAGACTGGTACCCTTGAGTGGACAACTCAAGGGGGAAGGCACGGAACTGTCAACTGCACTGCTGATCGACTAGTTTTACCACAATTAAGTCTTTTCGAATTTAGGGGGTAATGATATAGGAAGGGCGCAACCACTCATCAAGCGTTGCTATAGTATTTGTTTGGCACGAGTGGAGTATGATGTTGAGCATGATTATGCAATAATTAAAAGCAAGTTGACATGTATTTGCACAATAAGAAAGTGATAAATACAGCAGTTTTAAAATTCAAAGCAGTTATAAAGGAAGGAAACAAGAAAGATATGTCAGTTTTGCTTTTGAAGAAGAAATTAAACGCTTAAAGGAATTAAAAAATAATTGCACATAAAGGGGGGGGGGGGCCTACAAATTCACAAAAAAGGTATGAATAGGAAAAAGACTAAATATCCCCAGTAGAGTTGCCATGCTGTCACTGTCACACCTCCTTTTTGCCTATTGCACCCGGAAGGGTATAATAAAAGGGAGTTTTTCCAATTAAAGGACAATCGAAACGAGATTATCATTAAAAGGTTTAGAGTTGCCACTTGGGAGATATATGGTGTCACAAGTCACCGGTTTGAATCCCGAGTCAAGGAAAATGTTGACTCGGTTTAATAGTCCGCGAACCAAAAATCCGGGTAAGAAATTCTGTTAACTCGGGAGAAGGTGTTAGGCATTCCCAGGTTCCGTGGTTCAAGCAAGGTCGCTCAACTATTATATTCGGTTTAATTATCTGATTTAAGAACATTTTGAACCTATGTGCACATTTTAACTTTTAACTATTTTTATTCAATTTTTAAAGGAGATTGAACGTCGTTTAAAATATGTCTTTGGATTACGTTACACGAAATGCACCCGCAATCCGAAACACATTTATTCCATGTTTTGGGATTTAAATTTGGGTCACATGAAAGGTGCACTCGGGTTTAAGAAAGTAATATTATTAAATAACGCGCCTAAAGCAACTAACGCGTTGTTAACTTTGCGAGGGCCAATGAAAATTCGCTAAATAGCATGCCTCGAATTCTAAGTATTTTAAAAGCAAATAATTAGAGGAGGGCCCCGCATTTGTGATTTTTATTTGGCACGACACACCTCGATTTCATTTTTAAAGGATGTCTTAAACAAGTTTCGGAGGGCCATGACTGTTGTGTTATCTAATATGGCCTTCCTCAAATCATTCTAAAGATCCTATTAATTGGTAAAAGTTATAGGGAATTCCTAATTGATTTCAACCAACAGTTTAGATTAAATCTAGTGATCACTAAAGCTAATAAGAAACAAACACGGGCAGCCTTTAATTACGGAAGAACCCAAACAGGCTGTGAACTCAAAGTCCAAATGCAAACGTGAAAACCAGCCTGGGGCGCAACTAGGCCTACTGGTGAAGCCTAATTCAAAATCTCCCAATTAGAGAGAAATCCGACATAACTGGGCTAGTGCTAAAAGCCCAAATTGAAACTCAACATTCACATTTAAGGCGCACATGACATTTATAAGCATTTCAGATTTCAAGCCAACGCTAATGAATTTAAAACTCAATTACAATATCAGTTGAATGCCAATGGGCCTTCTCATACTAACAAAATGACTCCTAATACACTAACAAACTTTTGCACACATACAACAACCAATAGTGCTTTCCTTTTTAGCTAACTAAACATAGATTATATGAGCGTATCAACTAACTGCAGCCAAAAACAAACAAACTTCAAAGATATATCAACCTAACAAACTTTAACTAAAACAAGGCTATTTGTTGTTATTAAGCCTAAACAGATTCTGAATCTAACAGTTCAAACCATCCGAGTTGCTAAATTTAAACAAACTCAAGTCCAAATGACAATAACACACGACATCAAACATGAAGGTAATAAATAGAGTCCATTGTTTGTTTATGGTACAGATCCAAAATACCATATTAAATCACTTTCACATATTCAAATTCAAAAGAAAAGCAGCTCCTAGCTAACCTCCATTACTTGAAATCTAACAATAGAATATAAAACAGTAGAAAGAGAAAAGAAATTCAGCTTCAAACAACATCTTCAATTCAATAAAGCTTCAAGTCTATTACATGTTAAGCAGTCAGCCCTTAAGCATGAGCTAAGAATGTACATCCAGTATAATTCAAAGAGCAGTACCTGGATATGGATAGAACAGAGAAGGAGGTAATGAGTCAACAATAACAACAACAACAATCAGTCAGTAAAGTATCAATGAAACCCGGCTTCAAAACCAGAATTGATATGCAATAACCCACCAGAAAGTATCCCACTCGAAAAACAACCCAGCAGACTTGGAACCAAGTTTTAAAGCCAAGTTCAAATTAATTTTAACTTCCACAATGGAGAACTACTATTTTCAGACTCTGTAAGAATCAGAAAATAAAGAGAATTGATCAAACAGTAGAAGTTTTCTTTCCCTTTTTGTATTTCAAAAATATGATCTCCTAAACCTTCAACTCCAGACTTATCTCTACCCTGTATACCAGTGTGTATATCAATGTCTGTCTCCAATTTTTAGACCCCCTTTTTCTCTGTATCTTCCTCTCTCTCTTAATGCCCCCTATGTTAAATTGATGTTTGTTTTTATTGGTCTTAGGAAAGGCTGCCCACTGTCCAAAAAACAAGCTGCCTTTTGTTTTAAAAATTCTTAGTGGCTTGTTGTTCCACTTCCACTTGTCTAAATATGGGTCTTTGTTTTAAATAATATCTTTATTCTCTAAAGTCTGAAAATTTAGTATGTATCTACTGTACAACAGGCCATCCACTCACTTTGGACAGCTGTTATACTTATTTAAATATTTCTATATTTATTAAAACCTTTTATCTTTTAAATATGACTTCAGATATTTGAACATGCTATCCATTTCTTTTGGACAGTTGTTCCATCTCTCTAACAATGTACTTTTAGTATTATTTTATATCCTTTTGGATCTGACTTTAAGTATATATATTCCCTAATGCACATAAAATTATTTAAGGTCTTTTAGTTATTTATTCAACTCTAGTTTTTATCAATTAACTATAGTTATATTTTAGATGACTATATATTGTGTATTTAAAACCTTCAATCAGTCACATTTTATGATTCAAAAACTCAAAGAATTAGTTGAGACTATGTTTGTTAGTTTGAGTTGTTCTATTCTTAGTTCTCTGTCTTACACAAACTCTAAGATTAGTTTGGTTTAGGTTTTAAAGGTTAGTTTTAGTAGTTATTTCATTAGGGTGCTAGGTCAACAAAGGTCAAGATGTGATCTATAGAGAATGTAAAGCCTAACCTAATCATCTTGAACAACCACTCAATTCCAGCTAAACTTGAACCAATGCGAGCTAACTATTAATACCTAAATCCAATCACAATTGTTACGTAAAAGAAAGAAAGCTCAGGTCATTTTGTCTAGCTAATACATGTTGGGGACACAATTTATCAAGGGAAACTAAAGAAACAACTCTTATTATCATACGTCTAAATGTTCTTCGTTTAAAACAAACAATCAAAACAGATAGAAGAAGGAAGGAACGAGGCAGTAGTGAAACCATTCAAAGAAAAACAAAAGAAATAGAATGATGATATTGATAACCTATTCATGCAATACTAAACGAAAAGCAACAAGAAAACACATAGAGGGAGGTGAGAAACAACCGTTTTAGGGTTTTGATAGAAACATCCGGCAACTCACCGGAGATTGGCCGGACTCCGATGGGATTGAAAATGGGTCAAACCCAAATGAATCGATAGCTCTATTTAAGAGCTATCGGCTCATGTAGGTTTGAGCCATTAAATATCTCTAAATAGACTGGTACTTATTTTTTAGGTTTTTCCAGTTCTTAGATCCAGAATTACTCTAAATCGATTGATTTTTTTAGGGAAATAGGCTAGAGGAGGTGAAGGAGGAGACAACAAGGATCGTCTCGTGAAAGTTTTGTGAGGTTTGCAAGTTGCTCTGCCGGCGAAGGCGATTTCTGGTAGCGGAGCCGCGATGGTAGGTGGCGGACGGCGACGAGGCTAAAGCGGAGACTGATGAGGTTCGAGAGCCGGTCTCGAAGGGTCTAGGCGGGGGTGTGTAAATGGGGGGGCTGGGTATCGAAAAGGCTAATATATGTTTTGGGCTGTGGAATTCTGACCGTTGGATCGATAAGATCCAACGGCCAAGATTGATGGCTTACTGAAACGATGTCGTTTGGATGGAAGCTGGACCGGGTATAAGGTAGGTCAGGGTCGAGTTGTGGGCGAGATCAGGAATGGGGTTTCAAGTATACTGGTTTTGGACTTATTGATTTGAGTTGATATTGGCCCAATCTGATTTTCCAAAAATACTAATTAATCTCTAAATGATAATTATTATCAATAATTAGATACCAAATTAAAAGAAAAATCACACAATTTTGATCTTTAAACACTAAAATGCGAAGTATGTTATTTTTTGTGATTTCTTTTTATTTTTGTAAAACAACCACTTGCTTAATTAATCCTAATTGTAAAGTAAAATCCTAAATGCAAATGCAACTTATTTTTGTATTTTTTTATTAATTTAAACAAAATAAACATGAATTGACAAATGCAAACAATAGCAGAAAATACCACGGAAAAAAATCCACAAAATTGCAAACAAAGAAAAAATTATTTTATTTTGAATTTGTGGGAGTAATTCACATAGGGCAAAAATCACGTGCTCACAGCTGCCCCTCTTTGTCCGGAAACACGAAGAGTTTTCGTGCAAAGATAAAGTCAGTGGATACGAGCGATTTTTGCCCGTTTTAATACTCCGTGTGAAGTATCTTTTGAAAGATTTGACCAAACATCTGCTTCAAAAGGTTTCCTACATATCCTTGGCTAAAAAGGAGTCAGGTCAATGTAGTTCGGGAAGTTTCGGTAGCTGAGACTACCATGAAGCTATGATTTCATTGTTACTGTTGTTGTTGTTGGAATTTATACTGCTTACTGCCCTCCTTATTACACCATGCTAAAAAATAAATAAGCTAGACTAAGCTATAATCTATGCATTAGAAAGATTTATTCTCAAACTTGTTCTTGCGACTGTTTTTGCCTTCTTGATTTGTATTTCCTCCAAAGTTCCTTTGTTGCTGACTCGAATTGTAGTCTTCTCTTTTCCTCTGGTGGATGCCTGATTGCTAAACTCGAACTGCTTCTTCCCTTCCTATGAAATTTGAATTGTTTTCCTCTTAAAACTTGAATTGTCTTCTTTTGACCATTGTTGCCTTCCCTTTTGTTCCTCCGGATGGGTTCCTTCAATCAAAACAAACAAAACAAATGAAATCTTCTGCCCCAATTTGCACTAGGAAGATTTGCGAGTTGTTAGCAAAATCGTAAACCACTTATACCACTGATGCAGAGAGTAAAATAAAGACTAGACTAAGATGTGCGTCTCCTACGAGTAAAACCATGACGCTTTGACTAGCAAATGCGTCTGCTAAAACAAAACCTGAATGAACCAAACTAGGAAGTGTGTCTCCTGAGGGTGAATTTAAATGACCAAGACTAGGAAGTGCGTCTCCTATGGGTGAAAACTTTAATGACTCAAACTAGGAAGTGCGTCTCTTATGAATGAACTCTCAATTTAGGAAGTGCGTCTCCTACAAGTGAAACTGTAATGACTCAAACTAGGAAGTGCGTCTACTATGAATGAACTATCAATTTAGGAAGTGCATCTTCTACAGGTGAAACTTTAATGACTCAAACTAGGAAGTGCGTCTCCTATGGATGAATTATCAATTTGGGAAGTGCGTGTCCTATGGGTGAAAATCAACTTAGAAAGTGCGTCTCCTAGGGGTGAAACTTTCATTACTCAAACTAGGAAGTGCGTCTCCTATGAATGAACTATCAATTCAGGAAGTGTGTCTCCTACAGGTGAAACTTTAATGACTCAAACTAGGAAGTGCGTCTCCTATGGGTGAAAACTTTAATGACTCAAACTAGGAAGTGCGTCTCCTATGAATGAACTATCAATTTAGGAAGTGCGTCTCCTACAGGCGAAACTTTAATGACTCAAACTAGGAAGTGCGTCTCCTATGAATGAACTATCAATTTAGGAAATACGTCTCCTATAGGTGAAACTTTAATTTCTCAAACTAGGAAGTGTGTCTCCTATGAACTATCAATTTAGGAAGTGCGTCTCCTACAGGTGAAAGTGCGTCTCCTACAGGTGAAACGTTAATGACTCAAACTAGGAAGCGCGTCTCCTATGAATGAACTATACATTTAGGAAGTGTGTCTCCTACAAATGAACTTTAATGACTTAAACTAGGAAGTGTGTATCCTATGAATGAACTATCAATTTAGGAAGTGCGTCTCCTACAGGTGTAAATCAACTCAGGAAGTGCGTCTCCTAGGGGTGAAACTTCAATGACTCAAACTAGGAAGTGTGTCTCCTATGAACGAATTATCAATTTAGGAAGTGCGTCTCCTAAAGGTGTAACTTCAATGACTCAAGCTAGGAAGTGCGTCTCCTAGGGGTGTAACTTCAATGACTCAAGATACGAAGTGCGTCTCCTAGGGGTGAAACTTCAATGACTCAAACTAGGAAGCGCGTCTCCTATTGGTAAAATCTCAATGAATCAAACTAGGAAGTGCGTCTCCTATGGGTAGAATCTCAATTTAGGAAATGTGTCTCCTACCACAAAATATGACTTGAAAAACTTAGACTAGGAAGTGCGTCTCCTAGGGGTAAAACCTCAGTTTAGGAAGTGCGTCTCCTATAACAAAATATAACTTGAAAACCCAAACTAGGCAGTGTTTCTCCTAGGGGTGATGTGTGATCTTATAAATAGCCTTTGCGTAAGTAGAATTGGCGCATTACACCTGAAAATTTCCAGCTTCCAAGCTTTGATATGAACCTAGCTTTCATCCCTATTCCAGACAAAGAAAACTTGTGAGTTTAAACATGGTGGTTGGTTTGTGGCCTTGACTTTGTGGCGATTGCTCCTCCACGTGCCATGATAACTTTGATTTCACTGTGAAAGACATTGCTTGCTTATTGACTAACCAATTTCTCTGTCACCCTTATCACAGAAAATACCTATTCTCCGTCCAGACCCTAAACCTCCATCTGTTGCATTGTTCATAAATTGATATATACCAAACCTTTGTATTTCACACGACTATGAAGTATGTTGATTGTTACCATCTCAGTGCGTTTTTTGTTCTTTCTGTACTTATGACACTTCGATGTGCTAACCAGATCTCGTTTTGTGCAATTGGAAATCTGGTGGCAAATTTTGAAGTCATTTCTCACTTGTTCTGACCAAACAGACTCAGGAAGAGGAAATAAACAAGACAAAAGAACAAGGTAGAGGACAATGGAAAGAGATGATTCCTAACAAGAAAACTACCAAGTAGAAACCTACCGGATGTGGATAACAACTCCAATGACCATGACATGCACCTGCGGCCTATTCTGTTAAGCAAATTTGATTTTCAGCTCTGGTCGTACCCTTTTCCCCGTGAAACTGGGCTTCAATGTTCTGCTTATCCAATCTGATTCATAATCCTTATTTGACTTGTAGTGCCCGAAGGGTTTTCACTACCAAGCCTGTCTCATTTTGGTCTTTTTCTCAACTCACCATCGCCTTATGATGCCCGTGAAGTTTTTCACCAATAAGACTCTCTCATTTTGATGTCTCAGCTCAATTTTGCCTTAAGGTGCCCGTGAGGGTTTTCACCAATAAGACTCTCTCATTTTTATTACTTTTCCTGCTTGGACCGGAGTGTTGACCCTGATATGAATCACCTCTATTTGGTCAACTTGGAATTTCTCGAAAACTGATCAGAAGGTCTTTCTTTGGACGTAACGTGGGTTTTTGGACGGGGTTAGAAAGAAAGGGTATAAAAGGCTCAAAACCATTCAAATGGGTTCAAAATTACAACTTTCGGAATCAAATCTCTTGCACAACCATAACTCTTCCCCAGTTGCCTTGCTTGGGGACTTTTGGATTTTTATTTCGATGAGACCGAACCGTGAGGCTTCCTACGTATCCTTAAAGGAAATCAGGTCAAACGTAGTTCACAACATAGAAATTACTTTGTTGTTGTGATTTATCTTTTCTTTTTCTCCCTCTTTTCTTTTTGTTGTTTTGTTGTTTTGTTTTTTTCTTTTTTTTTTCTTTTTCTTCTCTTTTCTCTTTTTTTATTTATTTTCTTCTTCCTTTTTCCCTTCTCTCTCTTTTCATTCTTTCCTTTTCTATTTTTACTTTACTTATAGTTTACGCTTGTGTTTCTGATCTTTGCTACTGATTTCGAAAGAGGGGTATGAAAAAAAAAAAATAAGGCTCAAAGAGGTAACGAAGGATAAAGTGTTTAGATAGCAGAACAAAATGTCTTCGTCATTCCAATCTTCAAAACATGCCAAGCGCAAACAACACAATTAAACAAACCATTTGTAACATCTTTTGATTGTGCTAGACTTGATAACTATATCTACATATTTGCTTTTTGTCAATTTTAAGTACCGTTGGACAACACTCTTCGTTACCACGAACGACCCCTGCCAATTTGGGGCAAACCTGTCGATGCATCATGATGTATTTCCATAGTATTGCTTTATGTTCTATCTGCCTCAGTTTCTCATAGTTCGGGCTTCAAATGATCTTAAAGTATACAAATATGTTCTATTTCCCTTTAGTGCCCCTGTCATTTTCAAAATTGTTTCAATGCTTCATGACTAAACTGACTTTTAATACCAGGCTGAGAATTACGTGTGCATGTCATGTCACTAGAGTTGACAGGAAAAGGACTGTAAGAGGAAAAATGAACTAAACAAAAATGACCAGAAATAACAAAAAACAGAAAATTGCATTAAACAAATGGTGAAAGGATTTGAACAACAAAACAAGCAAAATAAACTAGGGTTACAACCATGGAACAAACCTAGACAACACTAAACGAGCTTGTCACGACCCAAAATCCTAACCCGGTCGTGATGGCGCCTCTCGTGAAGGCAAGGCCAGCCAACAGATTAACAATACCTCTTTTAACAGTTACTTAACACGAATAAGTCAAACCATAGTGTACAT
>MDKF010270400.1:0-13854 GCA_026770625.1 Nicotiana glauca
GGAAAAACTCTTTTTACGCTTATGTTTATATCCCTTTCGCCGGGATGGAAGCACCGTAAAAAAGAGGTGTGACAGTTAGCATCCCGCAATACTTCAATAAGAAACTTAGAGGTTCAATTAGTCCAAATCTCACAATTCTTAAATACTCGCCCTAAGGGGATCTACCTAGTGATACGGTAGTCAACCCGAAGGGTGGGAACAATTTCGGGTATGTAATGGCGGTAACTACAAGAAGTGAACGAGGCGGTGATGTGAATGCCTCCAAATAAAAAGAAATTTTGAGTGATGAAGTTGTGTAGCAAGAGGATGAGATCCCTTTGGTGGTTGAGAATGTGATTGATGAGAACTTGAATGAAGAACTGATGATTGATATCCAAGATAACGAGGTGTAAACACAAAATAACGTGAGCCCTTCTAAGGAACACGTAATAGACATGCCATAAACGGTTGTTCCTAAAGCCAAAGCTCCTTTTCCAAGACCACCTCCACCTTATCCTCAAAGGCTCGCGAAGCAGAAAAATAAGAATCAGTTTAAGAAATTTATTAACATGATGAAGATCTTATCCATTAATGTGCCTTTGGTGGAGGCTCTAGAGCAAATGCAGGTTATGCTAAATTCATGAAAGACTTGGTGACGGAGAAAAGATCCATGGATTGTGAAACTATCAAGTTGACCCACCAAGTTAGTGCAATAGTGCATTCTATGTCTCCGAAGCTAGAAGACCCCGGTGTTTTCACCATTCCTTGCACCATTGGGAATACAAACTTTGCAAAAGTTCTATGTGATTTGGGGCAAGTATCAACTTGATGCCGTACTCAGTTTTCAAGACTTTGGATATTGAGAAACCGTGGCCTACTTCCATGAGATTGCAAATGGTGGATAGAACAATGAAGAGGCCATTGGGTATAATTGATGATGTTCGTGTCCGGGTGGAAAAATTTATCTTGCCGGCCGACTTCGTGATTCTTAAATGCGAGGCCAATTTTGAGGTGCCTACAATCTTGGGAAGACCATTCCTTGCAACTGGAAAGGCCTTAGTTGACGTGGAAGAAGGGGAACTCACCTTCCGGGTGGGTGATGAGAAAGTGGTCTTTCATGTGTGTAAGTCAATGAAGCAGCCCAACTATATTGAAATGTGCTCATTTGTGGTTCTTGTCACGGCAGTGATAATTGATTATACTAGTGCAATGATCAATGTGGAGAACCCTCTATAGGCGGTTTTGTTGAATGTTTATGCAAATGAGGATGAAGTCCGGGTGGAGTGTGTTAATGCTTTACATGGAATTGGATCTTACTCTTATGAGCCCCGGAAGCTCTCTTTGGATCTTGAGAATTGGAAGACTCCACCAAAAAAAGCCCTCAATCGAGGAACCTCCCATGTTGGAGTTGAAGTCATTGCCTCCACACCACAGGTATGAATTCCTAGGCCTTAGTTCAACTTTGCCAGTTATTATTTCCTCTTGCCTTACTAACATGCATGTAGATGCCACATTGGCGGCGCTCAAAAATCGGAAGAAGGCAATTGGATGGACTTTAGTTAATATTTGGGGGATAAGCCCCACCTTTTGTATGCACAATATTATTATTTAAGATGATGAAAATCCCTCCTTGGAACATCAAAGGAAGTTAAACGAAGAAATGCAAGAAGTTGTGAAAAAGGAGGTGATCAAGTGGTTCGATTCCGGGGTTGTGTAGCCCATTTCTGATAATTTTTTGACTTCACCGGTGCAATGTGTGCCGAAGAAGGGTGGTATGACCATGGTGACCAATGCGCAAAATGAACTAATTTCTACCCGGACAGTCACCGGATGGAGGGTGTGCATGGATTACCACAAGTTGAACAAAGTGACCTAAAAGGATCACTTTCTATTGCCTTTTCTTGACCAGATGCTAGACAGACTTGCTGGGTGTGCCTTCTGCTATTTCTTGGATTGGTATTTTGGGTACAACCAAATTTTGATTACTCCGGAAGATCAAGAGAAGACCACCTTCACTTGCCCATATGGTACCTTTGCCTTTTCTAGGATGACATTTTGGTTGTGTAATGCATCGACTACATTCCAGCGGTGTATGATGGCCATATTCACCGACATGGTGGAAGATATTTCGTAGGTATTCATGGACGACTTCAGCATTGTGGGAGACTCGTTTGATAAATGTTTGAAGAATCTTGATAGGGTGCTGGCTCGGTGTGAAGAAACCAATCTTGTGCTCAACTGGGAAAAATGCCACTTCATGGTTGAGGAGGGCATAGTCCTTGGCCATAAAATCTCAAAGCATGGTATAGAGGTGGACAAAGATAAAATTGAAGTGATTTCAAGGCTCACTCTCCCTACTTCTGTCAAGGGCTAGAAGTTTTCTTTGTGAAAGCTTTTGGAAAAGGATGCCAAGTTCGTGTTCAATGAAGATTGTATGAAAGCTTTAGAACTTCTCAAGCACAAGTTGACAACCACTCTTATTATTACTGCACCCAATTGGAGCTTACCTTTTGAGCTCATGTGTGACGCGAGCGATGTTGCGGTTGGGGCGGTTTTGGGTTAAAGAGTGAATAAATTATTTCATCCGGTGTACTATGTGAGCAGGACAATGAATGATGCTCAAGTAAAATACACGGTGACTGAAAAAGAGCTTTGGATATTGTGTTCACAATGAAAAAATTTCAGTCGTATCTCATGGGCGCCAAAGTCATAGTTTATACTGATTATGCCGCACTCTGGTACTTGATGGCGAAGAAGGATTCCAAATATAGGCTGATGAGATGGGTCTTGTTACTTCAAGAGTTTGATTTGGAGATTGTGCTTCGTATTCATCTGATTTGGAAATTCGATGAGTCCACGTATGCTTCGTATTTATCATGTTTCTTGGTGTAGAACACATTATATGGCTTCACCTTCAGTACCTCTTCACTTAAACCATAAGTTTTATTTGTTGCCTCATTCTAGAAGGAACCAAACTTTGGAAATCCTTGGAGATCTTCTAGATTTTAGGCGAAGCGGGTGTTCTTATGCTTTGATAATTTCTCTGGAACTTGTTCCCCTTCTTTAATGGACGCAATCTCTCAAATATAGAAGTCCTCACAATTTATTTTCCAACTCGATCAAAGACAAAAAGGCTATTGGAAGTGGAAGGTCCATCTTCCCTAGTGATATGATCATTGTTTGCCGTTCTTATAGAGATACAAACTGGTGATGGTTGCTTGTACCCTAGACCTTGATGGGGTTGCCTTATAGAAACTTCTGATGGGAGATTCCCTAATTTTGATAGCTCATTGGGATTATATCCAGCTTTTGAAAATAGCATGTAAGCATTAGGATCAAAGCCTCCATCTGTACGCTTCATAGGAGTGCCACATTCTGCAAATGATTTTGGGCCACAAACTCTGCAAGTAGCAACGAGGGCAACTTTATTGCCTCAATTCGTTTGATCGGAAGAGTTAAACCCCTTTGTATATTGCTTTGGAGATTGGATGATTCACTCTCCTCTTTATTCTTGTTAGGGATATAGCGGAGTGCAAAAGTTACTTTCTTGCCATAAGATACAGTGTTTCCTCCAAAAGATTGCTTTGAGTTAGGGTATACCTCCTCATAGGGGTAGGCATCGGTCGGTTCAGTTCTGTTATGAATATTATTTGTTTTGCCTATCAGTTATTGGTTTACATATATCATAACCCGATAACCAAACCGATAAGATATTGGTTATTAGTTATTGGTTAATCGGTTATAAATCATTATCGGTTCGGTTATCGGTTTATCCGATAAGATAAAATAACTAAAAGTGTTTTGCTATGTATAAAACAGTTTCGGTATAAAACTTTGTTTATAAGATTTTAAGAACTATTTTGCTAAATTTCTTTTCAGAACTTTTCTATTTCAAAAGAATTTAAATTTACCGAAACATTCAATAAAATAAACACTAACCAAAGTTTCTATCTTTCATTCTTCAACCCAAAAAATATAAACAAAAATTCCAATATCAGTCAATGATGAAAAAATAGAATATCAGTCATATTTTCACTTTGACACTTTCTGTAAATACAAGGGATCTAAATGAATAACAAATACAAGTGTCAGCTATGATGCACATGTTTGTGATGCAATTTTTGTAAATGTCAAAAGAAAAAGTGAGAAGTTGAGTCACTATCCTTCGACTGCTTTGAAGACTGAACAACTTCATTAAATAGTTCTGGTGAACTTAGAACTAATAGTTCTGCTAACAATAGAACAATAAAACTAAATATGCAACAATAGAATAGAGTTCAACACTTCAACTAATAGTTCGACACTACAATACAACTGAAGAGTGAAGTGAAGATGCGACTAAAAAATTTGATGGATCTGAGAAATGAAGTGAAGATGCAACTGAAGAGAGAAAGAAAGAAGCTGAGAAATACGACTGACGCCGGCCTGAGTCTTGACATGCTGACTGGTGAGGGCATGATGCAACTGACACTGGCTTGAGTCTTGACGGGCTGACATGTGAGGGCGTGGGGCGGAGAAACTGAGAAAGAATAGGGAAATCTAAGAGTGAACTATTAATTATGAAACCCTAGTATGTATATACTTAAGGGTAAACTGGTAAATTAGTTAATCCTTATTGGGTTATCGGTTTTACCCAATAACAGAATTGCCAAATCGAGCCCGAATCGATAACCCAATAAAAAATTATTTAACCCGTTAATAAACCGTTAACCCAATAAATTATTAATAATTCGGGTTATCGGTTTTAACCGTATATGCCCACCCCTACCTCCTTAGCAACATCTTAGATTTTGTCGGCAACCACCTTAGGTCCTTCAGTCATGGACTCGTCATTCTGGCCCTTCATGACATCATCAACTTTTAACTCCTTCACAATGTGGTTCTTCAAGTACAACTTTGCATTGACGAAGTGTGACTCAGCCTCAATAAATGCCTTGTCATCAGCAACTATCTTCTTCTCGATTTTACCCTCACAGTACATGAAACATTGATGGTAGGTAGATGGAACTACTTTATTCTCATATATCCATGGCCTTCCAAGAAAGACATTGCATGAAGTTTTTGCATCAATCTGATGCATCCATGCACTTGTTTGCATATCTTCAATGATGATTCCCAACCTGATCGTACCTATGGCTCTTTGCCCCTCTTGGTTAAATCCTTGAATCATCAGATAACTTTTTCAGAGTTAGTTCATGGGAATGCCAAGGTCTTTCATATGTCTAATTGGCAAGATGTTCATTGAGGATCCTCCATCAACAAAAACTAGATTTAATCTTTCATCGTGCATAGAGCCAACTAGGTATAATAGGTGGTTATGAGGAGTGTCACCTAGTAGAAGATAGTCATTCGTGAATATAACTTTTTCCTTACAAGCCTTAACTTCTTGAGGAATGGACTCGATGACCTTTTCCAAAGATGGTGCCAATAGTAGGTCATCACTCTTTTCTTCCCTTTTGCTAGCATGGTAACAAAAGACCTCACTACTATCGTGGGAAATCTTCGTTCGAAACAAACTTGGCAATAACTCCTCCAAGGTCACTGGATGTTGTGCATTTTGAGGGTGGTTCACTTTCACTTTCGCCTTCTTCAAATGCTTAACTGGGTTCCGTTTCCTTGGTCTTTTTACCATCATTTTCCTTGTTGGTTGTTCTATCGATTCTTTTTGTGGCCTCCTTTTGTGGCACCTACGACGAGTCACCAACATCCAACCTTCATCATCATCAAGTTGATCAACTTCAACTTTGTTGTTCTCTAGTAATTATTCATCTTTAATTTTTTCAAACTGCATAATTCATATGGACCAAATGAGCAAAATATGATAAAGACATGGTTTTCGCTTGCTTTCTCATCTTCAAGTACGAATTTATTTTCATGAGCCAAGTCCATAACTTTGTCCTTGAAGACAAAGCATTTCTCCAAAGGATGAACCACAAGTCGATGGCATTTGCAGTAATTTGGGTAATTCATTTTCCTAGTTTTATTTTGCTGCTTCATCTCCGAAAGCTTAATGAGATTTACTCAAGGAGCTCTTCAAATATTGATAGCACATCGTAATCCAGAAATGGGTACTCCTTCCCTTGCATTTCTTTTAGAGTCAACTTTCTACTTGGTTTATCTTGAAAATAAGTGGATTTTGGTACTCTGCTTCTTGCTCACCTTCATTGTGAACTTCACAAGTGATGTGTTGACATCTATAGCTTCTTTTTTTTCAAACATAGGTACAAATTTGGTCCATTTCCTGGCTTATTTCTTGTCATTCCCTTTGTGAGGCTCATAGATAGGCAGCCTTTGTTTCCAACGGAGGCCATGCTCAATCCATGTCATGTGCACGGTCGCAAGTTCTTCAAATGTGCTAGGCTTTATAGCTTGAAATATGCAGCGCAATCCCTAATGTGCCTTTGTTGTACATCTCTATGCCAGAAGCTTCACTAAGTCTCTCTTTGAATTTGAGGCTTGCATTCCGCCAACCGTTGGTAAACCAATAACTGGTTCACCATTTCCTTGATGAGTATTTGTAAGTTCTATCATACTCACAGTACGTTTCATTCTATAAAGCGATTGAGAAACTCTTACTCTAGTTGATTCTAGCTATCAATAGTTCCAGCCTCAAGGTCTGTGTACTAGTAAAAAATATTTTCGTTTAGTGAACGGATATACTAGTTGACGAGGTAATCTCCATAAGTCCTAGAATTATTGTACGTCACAACGAAGTACGCCACATGTTGCTTTCGATTACCTTTACCATTAAAATGTTGAAACTTTGGATGTTGATAATCAGCAGGCATCTTCAACTTATCAATCCTTGCAGTGTACGACTTTGCATATGTAAGGGAGGACTTGGAAAAAACTTCACACTTATTCTTAATAGTTCCTTCAGTGAACTCCTTTAGTTGATCGATTGGAATCATCCCTTCAGATAAGACAGAGAGAACCTTAGCGGATGCTATTTATCTTGAAGGAGAATAACTCTCCGGAACTTCTAGGAGCTTGTCAAGTGCATGGGTAGATCTTCCATCAAGATTCTGACCCTGTCGTTAGCTTGTCAATTCTAGAATCTTGATTTTGCATGCACTTGGTCAAGCCATCGATTTCTTCCGCCAATTTTTCCAACTACTCCTCCACAGATTAAGCGTTTTTAACCATTGCTTACATGATTGTTATAGATGATGGAGAGTAGCATGGATTGTGTCATAGATTGATCCTCGATTGGCTCACTCTATGCGGTGTAAGTGGGAAAGACCATCAATTGAAATATCATTATCTTCCTTCACAACAGAATTCTTGTATTCACAGAGGTTAAGCAGAGCTAGGCTTTTCTTAATCTTTTCAGCAACAACGCTTCCTTCATTGGGTGCGTTTGTTGAAGATTTTGCTCCTTTTTAGGATGAAGATCCAAAAATAGTGGTAATGCAGATGGAGCTCCGGGTGCTTGTTATTCTAAAGAGCTTGCTTTGCTCCTCGTAACTGGTCCAAAGCTTCAAAAGGTAACATCAAGGATGCTTTCCACATCAACATAGAACCGGGAATTAGCAGTCTTGGTAGAAGTTGATCTGGAGTTAATTTTTTTGAAGCCATTTCAATGTTCTTGAACTTTGGTGATTGAAAAGTTGAGATGAGATGTAGAGATTGTCCCACTGGGTGTGCCATAATTTTTAGACAACAAAATTGTATCAAGAAAATAATCGAGACCGAAAATATTACAACAATCGTAGTATTTGATTACAAAAAATATGAGTGTTATAGTCTCTATGGTTCCTCTGATTTTACTTTTCCAATATAAATTCTAGGGCCTTTGAGCTTGATCTTGAATTTGAATTTAATTTATCTTTTGCTAACGCTTTGATTGTTGTCAAGAATTTTATCACGAACAAGTAACCTTGATCTTAAACACTTTATATTTGATTTGACTTCGTTCTTGATCTTGAATACTTGAAATTTTTGTTGAAGTGCTTGAATGCTTAAACACTTGCAGTTTGTAGAGAATTGTGGCTTTTGATCCATGCTCCCTTGTGTATTATTGTTATAACTTCTGCTGTCTTTTCTGGGTTATAAAGATCCCTATTTTTAATTGTGGGAGGGAAAAGTTATGATAAAAACAAACTCTTCCTAACCAATCAAACTAAAGTGTGACAAGGCCGCATTTCATTCGCTAGAATATGTCACTTGCACACGTGGCGCAATTTCACTAGCCTTTTAATTTGACTTGGCATGCCTTGTCATTTCGACACGTGACATGATCCTATTGGCTCTTCCATTTGACTTGCCATGCACGTCATTTGCCACGTGACATCAAACTGGGCCTCTGGGAAGATGACATATTGGAGCTAATGAAGTGGGCTCATCATTTTGTAGCCCAACCAAATGGTATAGCCTAGCAAATATTTATTATACTTAAGTAATTAATCCAAGAAAATCTTACCGAAATGTCCCAAATAAGTTCCAACTTACTTATCTCTAGCCATTAATCATAGACTTACCAAAACTAACCAAACACATATAAAAATTAAAAAACCAAATAAATAAGATTGTTTCTCTCCAACAATCACACGCAAATATCTCCTTTCATGTGTTTTTAAGCATGATTAGCAACATTAGATGCAAGACGAAAAGAAAATTTCATGGATGAGATAGCAAATAAAGTGATGAAATATATAAAAAAAATATATACAAGATTATCAAAAATCTAAGCAAACAAGGACCCTTTTCAATGGGTATGGTTGAAATTCATTGAAAACATATAGATGAGTCAATATACAAAATTTGAGGAAGATTGGATGCGATTTAGACCGATTTGGTATCAAAATTTGTAGTTAAAATCGAGTTCAAAAAATTCTTCTGCGACACATGTATCACGCATATATCTAACACACATGTATGCATGGATATACATTTGAAATAAATATGATACATATGTGAGTGTGATACGCATATTATTTTTTTCTTGTTCATTTTCTACTTCGAATTTTAAATTCAAGCCACCTCAAAACTCCACCAAACCATTCCAAAACTGAGATTCATGCTCCTTAAGATGTACCCAATCTATTTTAATAACACACACTCAAAAAAGCAAAAAATAGACCTCTCTTTTTTTGCTACAAATAGCTAATTATAATTAGTAATATTTTATGAATTGGCCAATTTTTGTAATAAGGTACTTATAAATGGACATAACCGGTAGTTTCTCTAAATCCAACTATATTAGCCCATAATATTAGTTGGACTAGTATATTTAAAATATAGTCCAAATTATTTTATTGAATTTAAATTCATTAAATTTTTACATGCCTACACTTATGTTTTCATTTTTTTTTAATTATTACTTAAATTATGTTGAAATTTATTTTATGTTATGTTGTACTTTTACATAAGAGTATTATATTAATTTTGTTGGATTTCTAATTCAATTTAGGTTCTATCTTATTTATTTTACTAGTATTGCCTTATTAATTCAGATTGCATGCCATTCATTTTTTAGTTAGAATTTATAGATAATTATTTCGTTAAATATTTGAGTACTGTTATAACATTATATTTATAAATATTGTTCTTTTGTCAAGCATGCAGTCGATGATGTTCTTACAAAATATGTACTTTTAGTTTTTATATTAATTAAAATAAAATATTATTAATTCCAAAAATATATGTATTAGAATATTAGTTACAATCTTAACTCTTAGAATGTATTAGAGTATGTACTTTTAGTTTTTATAATGGCATATATTTCTTAAATCTAAACTTTTAAGTTTTGATAATTAATTTATATTTAAAATTTAATCTAATTATGTAATTATACTTGCTCAATCAAACAATAGACGTGTAATTATATTGTAAAATGTATTATGACAAACAAGCAAATCGTCGTAATCATAATATTGTATAGTTACTATTCTAATCATTACATCAATTCTAATTAGATGATGGTTTTCCAATAAAATGACATTTAAAAGACAAATACACTTATCAATGTTCAAATATTGAAGGCATTCCTGTAAACATTGTTGCTATGATTAACGCTCACCCTGCCAAAATATTGGTTGAGTTTTTCAAGTTCTATTTAACAATCAACTTGGAGAGCACGTGTGCAGATTTCATTTAGCCCAAATGTGGGCTAATTATTACTCCATACCTTTTAAGGTATGTGTCTTACTTTTTTTAAAAGTAAATTTCTAATATTCATATTCATTTTACTCTTAATTGCACCCTTTATAAGAAATCATATGGCATGTATATGACCACAGGACTTGAAAAGTATCTTTTATATGTTATACATAGTTTGACGTGACACAAAATTTAAGACAAAAAATGAGAAGACTTTTGAAATATGTGGTGCTAAAAACTTAAGGAAAAGCTTAGTGGGGCCATGATATTTGTATTGAAAAATATTAAACTTACATATAAAGATGACGTGTCATGGCACGTGGATCGGTCAAAGAGTTATGATTGGCAAGGAGGTACGAGTTGCACAACAGGTACGAGCAGAGACATGGAAAGAGGCACGAGCAGATGTTCAAAGGACTCAGCGCCCGTACCTATTTAAAGAATCACGAGGAATGAATCAGACAATATATGAGAGTACAGATACAGTACTTACACTACAAGAAAAATGGCCTTTAAGGATGGGAAATCTAGTCCCTAAAGATCAAAATCTGGTCCTAATAGAGTAATTACGATGGGAATAAGCCGGTCGCCACCAGTCGTAATAGCTTCCGACGCTAAAGGTCAATAGCGACGGGGCAAGAAACCCAGTCGTTAAATGTTTTTAGCGACGGACAAAACATCTGGTCATTATAACCCTTAAGAGACTACAAATCTTGTCCCAATAGACGATTAATTTTTTATGAAAAATATATATTTTCCCATCGTTAAAAAGTGTTAGCGACCAACCTTCTCCTCCCTAATAGATAATAAATATATTATGGAAAATATATATATATATATATATATATATATATATATATATATATATATATATATATATATATGCCCGCCATTAAACAGTTTTAGCGACCAACATTCTCCTCCCTAATAGACAATAAATATATTATGAAAAATATATATGTTCCGATCGTTAACTAGTTTTAGCGACCAACTTTTTACTGGTCGTAGATTATATTTTAGAGACTAGCAATATTGGTCCCTATTTTGAATAATTGTAGTAACTTTAATGTCGACTGTATTTTTGGTCTCTTATTACCACAAGCAGTCCTAAAGCTTGATGTCACAAAAAGTTATTTTTATCAATAAATATCAAATTGCTATATAAAAAGTTATTAATTAGAGTGTTAACATCACATGGTGTTGTATAGTTTCAATATTTGCTCAACACCTTAACAAAACAACTTAGCTAACATCCTGAGCGAGACTATGATATCATGTTTTACATAACATCCCTAGCAAAATAATAATGAGTTTGTGTTTCTTCTAAACTTTCATCTTGACTTGTAGCTTCAATTTCCAAACTTGTAAGTAAAATTTTTGAAAATACGATGATTAATAACTATTGGTAAAATAATATATGTAAATTTACACTAGCTATGGTTAAATCGCTTACCCCAAAGGCACTCTAAATTCATCAGGTGTTATCCAGCAACATCAACAAGGCTACAAGATACAAAATCTTTTTGGATTGAAAACTCTAACTACAGGACCTAAGCAGTATGCTCCAAATCCACATTCCACTGCTACGCTCAAAAGACCTATCTAGTGTTTCAGATAGTTTTAGTTGCAATAGACCTTCAGTTTCTCTATTTCCTTTCGCAATTCCTTCTTGAATACAGAGCATAAATATTCTAGTTATTTCTACTTATGAAGTTTCAGATAATAACAATTCATATTACAAGATACAAAACACATCAGTAGATACCTTGCATCAGCAAGAGAATTGAACATATATTGGAGTAAACTTTTTGCATCCCTCGTTGAGCGGAGTTGGTTCCAGCGTCCACGATTGCTGAAGGCATGCTCTCGTTCTTCTACTTCTGAAAGTTGTGAAGCCATGGCAACTGGAGAATCGTATGAAATGCTTAACATATTCTAAAGGAAAGCAATTCGTGCCATTCTAGCATGTGGCGACATTGAAGATGCCCTGAACAGATAACCATGAATAGAAATCCATTACACCGAACTTGCATTTGGCGACATTCAGACTCTTGTTTAATTTTATGCTGCAATTGTACCTATAAAAGGTAAGAATATAAGTTGCATATAGGTAGTAGAAAGGGTGTTAAGAAAATGATAAATTAAACCAACCTTTTGTGCCTTGATTGATTGTATTTCATCTTGCAAGCGCTTTGCTGCGTCATCACTCTTCAGTGAAGATAACATACCAAAAGGCTGTAATGATCCGACCCGTTATTTATTATATTTCAGCCCCGTTATCCCCGTTATATATTTTCCCGTATGTTAATATGCGTGTTTGGTGGGTTTGAAGTGGTTTGGGTGGAAATTGGATAGAAATGAGACAAATAGTCTCTTTAAGAAAAGATTAAGTTGGAAAAGTCAACCCGACGTTGACTTATGAGTTAGGGGGCTCGGAACGGATTTCCGATCACTCGACTACTTTCGGGGGATGATTTGTGACTTAGGAGTGAAAACGGAAGTGAATTCGGAGGTCCGGAGGGAAAGTTAGCTAGGTTTGGTGAAGCTGGAATTTCGGAAGAATCCGGTCGATAGATGAGAATTTGATCCAAGGGTCGGAATGGAATTCCGAAAGTTGTATTAGATCCGTATGGTGATTCTAGAATTGGGAGCGCGATCGGAAGTGAATTCGGATGTCCAGAGGTCATTTTGAAGTCATTTGGCTAAATATAGAAATTTAAAGGTTTTTGAGAAAATTCGACCGGAAGTGGAAATCTTGATATCGGGGTCGGAATGCGATTCCGAAAGTTTAGGAAGGTCCGTAGTATCGAATGTGACTTGTGTGCAAAATTTGAAGTCATTCCGGAATAATTTTGGTAAGGTTTGAGATACTTAGTCTCTTTTAAGGAAGCTTAAGTTAGAAAAGTCAACCGGATATTGACTTATGTGTTAGAGCACTCGAAATGCAAATTTTATCGTTCGGATATCTTCGTTAGGTGATTTGGGAATTAGGAGTGCGTCCGGAATATTTTTGTGATGACCGGTGTAGAATTAAGCTTGAATTGGCAAAATTAGCATTTTGGCGAATTCCGGTTGATAGGTGAGATTTTGATCCGAACGTCGGAATAGAATTCCGAGAGTTGCTGTAAATTCGTTATGTCATTTTAGACCTGTCTGCAAAATTTGAGGTCATTCGGACTAGTTTTGACGTGTTTCGGCATCAGATGTGGAATTTGGAAGTTCTTGAGATTCATAGGCTTGAATCCGATGATGATTTGATGTTTTGATGTTATTTTGGGTGTTCCGAAGGTTGGAACAAGTTTGAATAATATTGTGGGACATGTTGTTATAATTGGTTAAGGTCCCGAGGGCCTCGGGTGGATTTCGGAAGGTTAACGGAATGAAATTCGGACCAAAAAGAAAAGAAAAAGTTGCAGAAATTTCTGCTGCTAAGCTGTGTTTGGACAGCAAAATTTGCATAATTCGGAGGCCTATATCTTTCGATCTACAAGGAATTTTGAGATGATTCAAAAACGAAAGTTGTAGCCCTTCATATCTAGTTTCCAGAAAGCGAAAGAAATCATAATTTGGACATCGGTAGTGAAAGTTATGATCGATTGAAAATGACTGGTGGAGCAGTCATTTTCAATAGGATGTACAACTTGTATAGAACAGGTGCAAGGTACAACTTGACGAAGCACGGACAGATTCTTTATTACTCGAAATTGGTTTATTTCTTTCATTTATTTCATTTGGTTTGGATGATTTTGGAGAGGATTTCAAGGGGGATTTCAT
>MU684510.1:5727-16016 GCA_026770625.1 Nicotiana glauca
CGAAATCCGCTTTCACTTAACGATCCATAACAGAAGAATGCCCCTGATAAATCATCAATCACGGTGGCCGACAAACCTCACTCGTACCTCCACAAATCATACACACAACTTGATCACGCTGAATGAACTGATCTCAAATCCCAATATGCACAAAGTCGATTGTGGCTAATCAATCCCTTTTCTTCCAATTTATCCTCGAGTGCTTTGGAAATAATACTTACTCTCTTCTTCACATAATATACTCCATATGCACTCATCCTGAGTGACCTTGAATCGTGAGACCATGCTGTCTCAAATCCCACAAACTATTTCATACCTTTCAGATGCTACATCACAAGTCAAAATTTCATAGAACATCCGGGGCACCTTCTCATAAACTGCTACAAAGCTTGATTCTTAGTTGTTCTTATAGGCTCGAAATCATTGAGCACCACACCTACCTTCTGAATCCACTAGGACCATTATTGAAAGCCACCCGCTCTGACTCGATCCCGAATATAACTCACTCCATATATCTTATAACACACGAATACTCTCTCGGTGAGGCACCTGGCGAAAATCACTTTCTCTGAAACTTGTATCCATACAAGGCATAAATCCTGAACCTTCCTCCAAGTTCGGACATGAGCCAATAAGTCCAACCATCGCATGCCTCCAACAATTCATTTGCTCGAATTACCACTTATGGTCTTTTCTCATAGCTGAAATAATCCATCAATATGCTAATAACCAGAAATCACGCAAGTAGTTAATCATACAGCCCAATCACAAGCGGTGGGACTCTCCCACTTAGCTTGAGGACATCATTTCACATTCTTGAGTTCGCCCGGCTCTCTGTATAATTTCATCATTTCATCAGAATCTTCCTGTACATCCCCAACTTTCATATTCTGAGACATCATCCACATTCGTACGACCGATCTCTTTGTTGAACAACCAATATAATCCTTTGCAGAAGCTTCGCCAACCACGCAACCGCTAACCTGCTCACGAGGAATAACCCACCTAGGGAAAATCACCTCCCGACATCTTCCCACGCCGCTGCACGGGGTACATTCACTATGACACCAATATCCCATCCCGAGTCCAAGCTCACCTTCCAGCTGCACAAGTCCATTCGCTCCTCGCGGAATCAGTTAAATGTGCGGCAACATCCTTCCAATTTCATGGTTATGCTGCACCCTCCTCCATTTCAAGCAACTCCTTTCCGCCATATCAATCTTCTGCTGCATAATAGCCCATACTTCACATCATACCCACAGGTTTCAATCACCAATCATTAAAATCCCCAATTCGATCCAAACTCTCTTTAAGGCGCGTAGTCTTCCTACTACCAAGCCTATATGCAACCCTCGCCACTCTCCCACTTTGGCGGAACTCATTTCCTTAATCGGTAACCCGACCTTGCTTCTCATACTTGGCCTTCTAGAAATTTTGAACACTACCTGGCGCTTCCCACATGTCCTTTCTCATACTTTACTACTCAATTGTTGCCTTAAATGAAATCTATCTTCGTGGCACTTGAATCCACTGTTGCTACTAACTTCAAGCCTTTCCAGAGGTCATCTTTATCAAACCATCAACATTTGCAGTACTGATTCAATCCGGAACCACCGCATTCCGCGATATCTGATAGTTGCCTCTTCAATAGTATTTCACAATATTCCGCCATAACGTGAACTGTAGCAGATTATAACATCGACGAACTTGGTATGTCCTAATAGGACCACGACACCCCATCATAGAAGAAAAGCTCCACCACGCTTGCAAATGCCAAGTCTCATTAATTTCACTAGCCCACATCTGACCATTCTTATCCGATGGCCTTTTTCCCTGCCGGAAATAAAATACTAAATCCCTTGATTACACATTGAGTAAACCTCCCTTAGATTCATCCACTGCCCCGACACATGAGCAAACATCCTACCATCACAACAACATTGCGGAAAATGGCTCATGAGCATCATGGCAACCTGTGCCTAGCCTCAAGGCTCTTAGAAGTGCTGTTACTGAGCTGAACAATAGAATACCCTTCCATAAAGCGACTATAATAGTCTAATTAACTATACTGGTAAAATTATCCCGCACCATATTTGTAGTGCCATTTCAATTATTCAAATTCTTGATTTATAGCAAGCGCTCGCGTCGCGTAAGATTGAGTAGGAAGGAATCAAAGGCATAAGCCTCAAAGGAATAGAATCGCACGATAAGGAAATCAAGAAGGGAAGTACTCCCAATAGCTCTGTAGCCTCCCGAGGATAAGTACAGACGTCTCCGTACCGATCCGCGAGACTCTACTAGACTTGCTCATGACTCGTGAGACCGATGAGAACCTAGTGCTCTGATACCATGTTGTCACGACCCAAAATCCACTAAGGGTCGTGGTGGCGCCGGACACTTCTGTCAGGCCAGCCAACTAACTCATCAATTAATTCCCCTTTTTATACTTTTGAAAATCTAAGGTTTTTCCTTCCATTTTTATAAATAAAAGTTCACTACTAGAATTCAAATTTAAATAATAACAGTTAGAACAAATCCGTTGTAAACCTTCCCTAGAAACCCGGTGTCACAAGTACATGAGCGACTACTGATAAGAGAAATAAAATACAACATCCGCCCGGAATACAGTGGGCGGAAAGTAAATACAGCACATTGGAAGGAACTACTCTAGCTGAGGTCGCCTCAATGATGCAGCTCACCTAGTCCCAGCGTCATCCATGCTGCTACACCCAATAGGCCGCTAGAGGTGTATATATACCTGTGCAACAAAAATACACAGAAGTGTAGTATGAGTACGTAATCAACATGTACTCAGTGAGTATCCCGCCTAATCCCGAAGGGGTAGAGACGAGATCACCAACTCCGACACTCACTAGAGGTCAATTAGCGATATTCTATAAGTGCGAGAATAATCATGGATTTGTATAAAAGTTCTGATTGTAAAGCCAGCAAACAGGTAAACGCCTTCAACAATAAATCAAGGGCTTCTAAAGTTTGTTCTTTATTATCTTATCACATTATGTCAAGCCACATAGGTCCAATTCAACATTTACAAATTTTCAAGTAACAGATAAACATGTGCAAATCATGCCGAGGTCGACGGCCCGCTCCAACAGAATGTAAATTGTGCACTACCGAGGGTCGAGCGGCATGAACCATAGATGCATCTATTATCACCGAGGCGTTCGGCCCGTTCCACAATTAAACACATATTCTGCTCGCTAATCATCCATGCGACGCAGGCACACATAAAATGTGATGAGAAATGACCCAAAATCGGATTTTAAAATATTCTGCCCCAGCCACTTTTCGCACATGTGGCTCCCAGACCGCTTCTGCTGTTCCGCAGGTGCGATCCCAATACCGCATCTGCGGTCTTCACCAGGCCTTCCCCTTCTGCTTCTGCGCTCCAACTTCCGCAGGTGCGGTCCTGCATCTGCGGCTAAACGACCGCATCTGCGGTCCCAGCTCCCATCACCTGCAGCCGCTTCTGCGGTCCCATTTCCACAGAAGCGAAAATACCAGCAACCAGACCCTTCAGCTATGCACCAATTGCCAATTTCGATCCGTTAGCCATCTGGAATCCACCCGAGGCCACCGGGACCCCAATCAATCATACCAACCAGTCCCAAAACACATTACGGACTTGATCGGGGCCTCAAATCAGATCAAACAATGCCAAAACCACGAATCGACCTCCAATCCAAACTTTATGAACTTTGAACTTTTCAACTTCTATTTCTGATGCTTAAACCTATCAAATCACGTCCGATTGACCTCAAATTTTGCACATAAGTCATATTTGACATTACGAACCTACTCCAACTTCCGGAATTGGATTCCGACCCCGATATCAAAAAGTCAACCTCCGGTCAAACTTCTCAAAAACCTTCAAATTTCTATCTTTAGCCAAATGGCTCCAAAATGACCTACGGACCTTCGATTTCACTTCCGATCGCGCTCTCAACTCCAGAATTATCATACGAAGCTACTCTCAGCCTCGGAATCTCAAACGGACATCGATAACGCTGAAATGCACTCCAAGCCAAAGTTAAGAAATTCCTTCGAAAATGCTAACTTCCACAATAGGCGCCAAAACGCTCCCGGGTTATCCAAAATCCGAACCGGACATACGCCCAAATCCGATATCATCATCTGAACCTGCCGGAACCTTCAGATCCTGATTCCGAGGTCGTTTACTCAAAAATCCAATCCTAGTTCATTCTTTCAACTTTAAGCTTCTCAAATAAGAATTTTCATTAAAATTTAATTCTGATCTTCTTGAATTTAAATTCCGACCATGCGAACAAGTCACAATTCCTGAAATGAAGCTGCTCATGGCCTCAGACTACTGAATGACGCGCTAGGGCTCAAAATGACCGGTTGGGTCGTTACATAAAAATACATAACAAAAAAATTATTTAATGACTATATAAGTCCCTTTAATTTAATGGAGATTTTATTTATTAAAATTTAAACAATGTCTATTGTATTTATACAGAATAGGATAATCAAATTATTGTGACAATTCCAAGTGTAACATCAAAAAATGAACAAGTGACAAATATTTTTTTTTAATATTGACCACGCATCGCGTGGGTAGGATACTAGTATATAATAAAAGGAGAGGAAAAAATATATTATTAAGATAAATGGCACAATCAAAGAAAGCCAAGTGGCATTGTTAAGACAAAATAAACTACCTTTTTAACTAAAAAACTTTTTAAAATTTTAAATTAATTAGTTACTCTTTTTGAATTAATAAATATAAATATATTATAATTAGCTATATTTAAAAATAAAAATAATAACTACCCATTCAAATTGGAGAGTAGTTTATAGTTGGTGTTTTAAATTTATTTTAAAATAAAAAATGAAAATAATACAAAATTAAATTAGCTACAATAAAAAACGAAAAATATTGATTAAAAGAATCTACCTATTCAAGTTGGGGAATAGCTTCAATTAGGATTTTTAAAATTATTTTAAAATAAAAAACTAAGATAAGGAAATAAAAAATTGCCAATTCAAATTGGGGTATGGTTTCAATTTGGATTTTTAAAATTATTTTAAAATAAAAAATGGAAATAAAAAAATAAAAATCTATATATCATAAAAGGAGAGGAAAAAACATATTATTAAGAGAAGTGGCACAATCACAGAAAGCCAAGTGGCATTGTTAAGACAAAATAAACTACCTTTTTAACTAAAATACTTTTTAAAATTTTAAATTTATTTGTTACTCTTTTTGAATTAATAAATATAAATATCTATCTATATATATTATTAAAATGAGAGGAAAAAATACTCTCCTTAAGCCAAATAGCAGCCTAAAAAAATACCACATGGCATAATTGGTTACTAATTAGTTATTTAGTTTATAATTAGTTATTGGTTACTTATTTTTTTAATCTAAATACATATAAAAAATGAAAAAAATAAAATACAATAAAAAACTATCATATATACTAATTGGTTAGTTTATTTGGATTAATAAATATAGATATCTTATAATTAAATATAATAATAAAAATAAAAAACAAATATATATAAAATAACTACCAGTCCAATTGGGTAGGAGTAGTTTCAAGTTTGAGTTTTTAAATTATTTTATATTAAAAAATGAAATTAAAAAATAATGAATTAACAATTCAAATTGGGAAGTAGTTTCAAATTGGAGTTTTAAAATTATTTTAAAATAAAAAATGAAAAATCTATTTATATATAATATACATATAAAAAATGAAAATACTAAAATAAAATAAAAAACTACCATATATATATATATATATATATATATAAATTGGTTACTTTATTTGGATTTAATAAATATAGATATCTTATAATTAAATATAATAAAAAAACAAACAAAAAAATAAATATATAAAAAATAACTACCCATTCAAATTGGGTGGGAGTAGTTTCAAGTTTGAATTTTTAAATTATTTTAAAATAAAATGCAAAAAAAAAAAAATTAACCTATAAAAAATAAAAAAATAAAAAGAGAAGAAAAACTGCCCATTCAAATCGAGAAGTAGTTTCAAGTTGGAGTTTTAAAATAATTTTAAAATAGAAAATAAAATTAAAAAATAATAAATTACCAATTCAAATTGGGGTGTAGTTTTATATTGGAGTTTTAAAATTATTTTAAATTAAAAAGAAGAAAACCCTATTTATATATACATATAAAAAAATAATAAATAAAATAAAAAACTACCATATATATATAGCAATCGATTAATTTATTTGTATTAATAAATATAGATATCGTATAGTTAAATATGATAAAAACACAATAAAAAATAAATATATAAAAAATAACTACCCATTTAAATTTCGTGGGAGTGGTTTCAAGTTTGAGTTTTTAAATTATTTTAAAAAAAATAGCAAAAAAAAAATTATCTATAAAAAAACGAAAAAGAGAAGAAAAACTACCCATTCAAATTGGGAAGTAGTTTCAAGTTGGAGTTTTAAAATAAAAAACGAAATTAAAAAAATAATGAATTACAAATTCAAATTGGGGAGTAGTTTTAAATTGGAGTTTTGAAATTAAAAAAAATGAAAAATCTATTTATATATAATATACATATAAAAACGAAAATAATAAAATAAAAAAAAAACTACCACACACACACATATATATATATATATATATATATATATATATATATAGAGTAATTGATTACTTTATTTGGATTAATAAATATGATATCGTATAATTAAATATGATAAAAAAATAACAAAAAATAAATATATAAATAATAACTACCCATTCAAATTGGGTGGGAGTAGTGTGACGACCCAAAGGGTCATCACCGTATTTCTCTCTTTTTCCGCGCTTCTGAGGCCTTGGAAACCTTGCTTTTGGTTACCTCGATTTGCGTGCATAGTCCGGGCGCGAAGCCGGAAGGTTTTTATGTTAAAATATGTGAATTTTGTGAAAATTTTGAAGAATTTTGATATTTATGTTGATATAGTTGACTTTGGTCAACATTTTGGGTAAACGGGCCCCGATCCGTGATTCGACGGTCTCGGAGGGTTCGTAGAAAAATATGGGACTCAGGCATGTGCCCGGAGTCGAAATCCGAGGTCTAGAACCTGAGTAAAATAATTTTTCTGTTAAATTATTTTTCTGAAATTATTAAGGAAAATAGAAATGAAAATTGATTAAAAGACTATGGTATCGGGCTCGTATTTTGGTTCCGACGCCTGGAACAAGTCTTATATATTGTTTAAGCGCTTTCTGTGAAGTTTGGTTGAAATTGAACGTCGTTTGACGTGTTTCGGACTATGAGTTCCAAGTTTGAAAGTTAAGAATTTTGAAATGAAAATCATGTGTTTTGAGGCTCGATTCTATGTAAATGATGCTATTTTGGCGATTTGATCGCACGAGTAAGTCCGTAGGATGTTTTTGAGGTTGTGTGCATATTTGGTTTGGAGCCCCGAGGGCTCGGGAGAGTTTTGGATAGGCATCGGATTGCATTTTCTCATTGTAAAAAAAAATCTGGTATCATTCAGTTCTGCAGGTTTCGCATTTGCGAAGCCAGTGTTCGCAAATGCGAACTCGCAATTGCGAGCCTCTCATCACAAATGGGAACTTTCACCTAGGCAGTGATCTTCGCAAATGCGATGATTGCCTACGAATCCAGTCTTCGCAAATGCGAATGACCGTCCGCAAATTCAGATGTGAACTATAGTAACATCAATTTGGCTAACACCAAAACGGAAACAGTATAAGGGAGGTACCAACTCCCTAGAATCAAACCTGTGTTTATTTGCGGTACTTGATGTAATTGTACGTTCACGCACCGCTTTCCACCGCCCTTTGCTGAATGCAGTTGTCCAAGCTAAAGTTGAAGCAAAGAAGGCGGCTTACCTACGGTTAATAGGGAGCACTGGTGAGGAGGAGAAAAGGGCGAACAAGGAGAGGTATAAGGAAGCTAAGAAGGAGGCGAAGATGGCAGTAACGGAGGCTAAGACGACAGCTTTCGCTCGTCTGTATGAGGAGATATGTAACAAAGGCGGAGAGAAGAAGTTGCTCCGACTCGCTAAGGCGAGAGAGAGGATGACTCGGAATCTGGACCAGGTGAGGTGCATAAGGGATGATGATGGCAAAGTGTTGATGGGGGATGACCAGATTAAGAGGAGATGTCAGACCTACTTTCATAAACTTCTAAATGAAGGAAGGGATCAGGATATTGTACTAGGTGAATTGAGGAATGCCGACAGTCCCTATGAATTAAGTTATTGTAGGGACATTGAGGCCGATGAGGTCATGGAGGTAATGCGTAAGATAAGAAGGGGCAGAGCTACCGGGCCAGATGAAATTCCAATTGAACTTTGGAGGTGTGTGGGTAGAGCAGGCTTGGAATGGCTTACTGGGTTGTTTAATGTTATATTCAAGACTAATAGGATGCCTGAAGAGTGGAGGTGGAGTACAATAGTTCCGTTATATAAGAATAATGGCGATATCCAGAGCTGTAACAACTATAGGGGTATCAAATTACTGAGTCACACCATAAAAATCTGGGAGAGAGTGGTAGAAATGAGAGTGCGAAGGACGGTGTCTATTTCAGACAACCAGTTCGGGTTCATGACGGGGCGATCTACAACAGAAGCTATCCACCTTATTAGGAGGATGGTGGAGCAATACAGAGACAAGAAGAAGGATCTCCACATGGTGTTTATTAATCTAGATAAAGCGTACGACAGGGTCCCTAGAGAGGTCCTATGGAGATGCCTAGAGGTTAAAGGGGTCCCGGTTGCCTATATTAGGTTGATTAAAGACATGTACGATGGTTCTAAGACTCGGGTTAGGACAGTAGAAGGTGACTCCGAGCATTTTTCGGTTGTTACGGGGTTGCACCAAGGGTCTGCATTAAGCCCTTTCCTATTTGCCCTGGTGATGGATGCACTAACTCACGATATACAAGGGAAGGTGCCATGGTGCATGCTATTTGCTGATGACATAGTTCTAATTGATGAGACACGAGGCGGTGTCAACGAGAGGCTAGAGGTTTGGAGACAGACACTTGAGTCTAAGGGCTTCAGGTTGAGCAGGATGAAGACAGAATACCTCGAGTGCAAATTTGGGGCCGAGCCGACGGAAGTGGGAGGGGAAGTGAGGCTCGACTCTCAAGTCATTCCTAAGAGAAGTAGTTTTAAGTACCTTGGGTCAATTATTCAGGGGATCGGGGAGATCGGTGAGGATGTCACACACCGTATAGGAGTGGGTTGGTTGAAGTGGAGGTTAGCATCGGGAGTTCTGTGTGACAAGAAAGTGCCACTGTTACTAAAAGGTAAGTTTTATAGAGCAGTGGTTAGGCCAGCCATGTTGTATGGGACCGAGTGTTGGCCGTTAAGAACACACACATCCAGAAAATGAAAGTAGCAGAGCTGAGGATGTTGAGGTGGATGTGCGGGCATACAAGGATGGATAGGATTAGGAATGAAGTTATTCGAGAGAAGGTGGGCGTGGCCCCCATGGAACACAAGATGAGGGAAGCAAGACTCAGATGGTTTGGGCACATTCAGAGGAGGAGCTCTGATGCACCAGTGAGGAGGTGTGAATGACTGGCTGTGGTGGGCATGAGGAGAGGTAGAGGGAGACCTAAGAAGTATTGGGGCGAGGTGATCAGGAAGGACATGACGCAACTTAGGATTACTGAGGACATGGTTCTTGACGGGGAACTGTGGAGGTCGAGAATTAAGGTTATAGGTTAGGGAAAGTTGTATTTCTACAAGGCATTAGATTAAGACTAGACAGTTAGGACTTAGTCATAGAAGGCTACTGGTCAGATACTGATGCAGGGCTTGATCTGGTAGATATTGTTATACCTTTCATCCTTTTCGTATTTTCTAGATTCCATATATTGCTGTTATTTTGTTATTTTATGTTCTTTTATGTTATTTTATTATGAGTCTATTGATAGTACTAATATATCTTCTCTTGTCGCTTTCTTGAGCCGAGGGTCTCTTGGAAACAGCCTCTCTGCCCTTCGGGGTAGGGGTAAGGTCTGCGTACATATTACCCTCCCCAGACCCCACTTGTGGGATCATACCGGGCTGTTGTTGTTGTTATTGTTGTTGTAGTCGGGGTTCGCAATTGCGACATCAGAGGCTCTGCAATTCATACTTAGACGATTTTGAAGCTTTATTTTTCATATTTTCAAAACCCAAACACCCATTGGCGATTTTTCACGAACTCCCTCTTCTCTAAATCATTTGTAAGTCAACTTTTACTTAATTTCTTCAATCTTTAACATCATTTATCATGTTTTCATCTTAAA
>MU684510.1:17146-31128 GCA_026770625.1 Nicotiana glauca
AGGGGGAGTGATATTGCACGAAGGGTCATTCCATGCTATTTCTGATTATATTTGCACGAAGGGTCATTCCGTGCTATGTTTTGACCACTTATGCATGAAGGTACATTCCGTGCTCTGATTTGATTATATTTGCACGAAGGGTCATTCCGTGCCATGAAATGAGATGTCACACCTCCTTTTGGCGCTACCGCACCCCGCGAAGGGCTGTGGTAAAGGGAGTTTTTCCAATTAAAGGACAATCGAAACGGGATTTATTATTAAGATTCAGAGTCGCCACTTGGGAGATTTATGGTGTCCCAAGTCACCGGTTGAATCCAGAATCGAGGAAAATATTGACTCTGTATTACAGTCCGCGGACCAGAAATCCGAATAAGGAATTCTGTTAACCCGGGAGAAGGTGTTAGGCATTCCCGAGTTCCGTGGTTCTAGCACGATCGCTCAACTGTCATATTTGACTTATTTATCTAATTTATAACATGCTTTAACATATGTGCCAATTTTAACTTTTAACCGCTTTTATTTGATTTTAAAGAATATTGAACATCGTTTAAAACATGTCTTTGAATTGCGTCACATGAAATGCACCCGCAATCCGGAACACATTTTATTCAATGTTTTGGGATTTGGATTTGGGTCGCATGAAATGCACACCCGAGTTTAAGAAGGTAAGATTATTAAATACGCACCTAAAGAGACTAACGCGTTATTATCTTTGGGAAAGGCCGTGAAATTTTGTTGAATAGCCTATCCCGAAGTCTAAGTAGTTTTACAAACACTTATAGAGGGCCCCACAACTTGTGCGTTTTATTTGGCGAGGCTCGGCTCATTTTTTATTATTTAAAAGAGAACTACATTCCGCTATATTTATTTAAAGAGTTAATTCAAGGTTATTTAAAACATATTGCAAGCCATGCTACATGAAATGCACCCGTGGTTCATGACAGGCTTTATTTAACCTTGTTCAAAATTGGAGACGGGTCACATGAAATGCACCCCCGGTTCCTTTAATTTAATTACGTATGAACAATAATATTCCAACAAATCACTAATTTTGACGCTATTTATAAACTATCATTCTTTTTCTTCTTAATCAAGTTTAATGAAGTATAAGCTAATAATCTATCAGTCTAACAATAAATGGCAGAATAACTAACAGTCAGTGATAAACAAAAATATAAAATTAACGACAGAACATAACATTAACAATATGTGATAAACTAACATGATAATATAAACTTTAAAATATGACAAATATATTACTACTACTAAAATTCACCGAGGCAAGACGTGAAAGCAAAGAACAAAACTGAGCCAACGAAAATGTAACGTGAATACTCACTGTTTATGGCACAGTCGAGTTTCAGCAGCTCAAACTCGCTGGAAAAAATGGACAGCGACAACCATAGACCGGAACCAACATACGGCAACCTCGACTCGGCGACTGAAACAGACTCATTGGATAACGACCTCCAACCTCGAATGGACGACACTCAAAGACGGAACTTAACAAACCTATAGCTTGCCGGAAAGCTGGAAAAAGACGACGGAAATGGGGCTGGTGTAGCTGCTCGTTTGGAAGCTAGTTTCAGGTTGGTCATCGAGATGGTCATTCATGGACGAGCTGACTGGTATGGTGAGGGACGGGCAGTGGTGAGGTTTCTCTGGTTAGGGTTTTGTTGTGGTTTGTTGATGACGGAGATGGCGTGAAAGAACGCTGGTCATTGCTGTTACTGGACGACGCAGCGACCATGGAGGTCGTTTGGAGGAGACGTGACAATAGCTGGTGGTCGACGAAGCAGGCTGGTGGTTGTTTGGAGTGAGTCGAGAAGCAGCAATGGCTGCTCGTTGATGGATGTTTTGTAGAGTAGAGATGGAGGGGTCGTTGATGGCGTTAGGCTGGCAGGCGGCTGGTTTGGTTCGTAGATGAAGGTGACGGTTCTGGTGGCTGTGAGGGAGGTGAGGCGCTGGTCGTTTGGGTAAGGGGTGAAGCAGGCTGGTTCTGGTGGTGGTTGACGACGGGCGGTATTGGAACACTGGTGGTCGACGGAGGTATTGTGGGTTGAGGGTTTTCCGGTAGTAGTGTTTTTGGTCGTTTGGGTGGTTAACGACGTGAGGCTGGTGAGGGTAGGTTGTTATGGCTGAAGGCGTGAGGCTGGTGAGGGTAGGTTGTTAGGGCCTTTGTGTTCATTTCTCCTCATCAAGAAGATGACTGAACAGTACCCAAAACGTGAGCCCCCCTTCCCCTCTTCTGTTTTTATCCGTGTAAGTGTGTATTTACCCCCTATCAAAATCTAATGCCCTCCCTAAATGTAGTGTGTGTAGTGTTTTAAAAATGAAGACCAAAAAAAGAGGGGGCTCACGTGCGTTGGGTATCCAAGAGTGATGGGTCTTTCTCGTGCTCTGTCTGTGTCCCCCACGTATGGTAGGCTCGGATTATTATGGGCTAGGTCCGAAAATTAGGCCTAAAACGGGTAATTTGAACCCAAATATTATTCTTTACCCGGAACCGAGAATAAGAACGCGATATTATTTAATTAATCCTACATAGGCAAAATAACTATAAAAATAAGACTGACAATTAAAACAAAACTATTTTTATATTTTTCAAGATTACAATAACTATAAAACATTAATAAAACTATTTTTTGTAATTTTCGTTTTTATATAAAGATTAAAAATAAGGTGCTATTTTTTGTATTTTTAAAAGATTAAAATGGATACAAAACATTAATAAAACTATTTTTTGTAATTTTTGAAATTATATAAAGATTAAAAATAAGATTCTATTTTTGTATTTTTCAAGTTTATGAGAAATACATAAACTAAAATTTATATATCTTTTTTTTTAATTTTCCTTTTTGGGACAAAATAAAGTAAAAGAACCAAAATTAGCTGAAATAGCTATATTAGGCCTAAATTAAATATTTACACTAAAAATGTGAAAATTCTTGGGGAGGATCAAAAATCACGCGTCTACAGCTGCCCCTCTTTGACTGGAAATACAAAGAGTTTTCAGACAAAGAACGACTAGACATGTATTTTGACTCGACGCTTATTTGGGAGGACTAAAACTAAAGGAAAAGAAGAGAATGTGACCGAGCCCTGGTATCTGAGCTGCATACATATCCTTGGCTATAAAGGAATCAGGCCACGCGTAGTTCGGAGTGAGTGAGAATATGGAGTATATCGAGGTGAGGAGCCGATCGAGGTTCCGTTCCGTCGAGGTTCCAGTCTGTGGTCCTGCCATTACATCAAAATCAAAATTTGAAAAAGACAAACTAAGCGCATCAGCTACTAGTTACAAGGTTCCTATCTATAAGTCCTCTGAAGCTTGGTCTCGAGTCTTGAATAGTGCTTCATGCGGACTCTAAATTTGAACTTTGATACTTGTTAGCTGCAGGTGTTGGTTCAATCTTTTTCAGCCCTCTGGATCAGGACCAGGTATGCAGTTCTTGTGACTATGGCCATGCCTTGAGCAGACCACATCTTTTCTCCACTTCTGCATTTGGATTAATTTCTTGCCTTTCTCTTTTTTTCTTTTTCTTGTTTTTTCTTTATTGTGACTAACTTTTTTTGACTCGAACTTGAACTGATTACTTCTGGCTTCTGAATTTGGATTTATGCTGGGGATTTTTGTGGCAACCCTCCGCTCTTCGGGAGGGCTCCTGACTTAAAGACTTGAAATGTAAAAGACTGAAATGTAAAGGCTGAAATATAAAGACTGAAATGTATTCCTCCGTTATACGGGCGGGCTCCCGACTTCGAAATTTGAAATTTAAAGACTAAATGATTACCATCTTAGGAGAAAAATTCATCTGACTAAGATTTTGACGCTAGGAGATAATTCATCGGACTAGGTCTAAATTTATGTGATCTCAGGAGAAATATTCATCAGACTGAGATTTTAACGCTAGGAGATAATTCATCAGACTAGGTCTAAATGTAAAGACTAAAATGTATTCCTCCGTTATACGGGCGGGCTCCCGACTTCGAAATTTTGAAATTTAAAGACTGAATGATTACCATCTTAGGAGAAAAATTCATCTGACTAAGATTTTGATACTAGGAGATAATTCATCAGACTAGGTCTAAATTTATGTGATCTCAGTAGAAAGATTCATCAGACTGAGATTTTGATATCTTAGCAGAAAGATTCATCAGACTAAGATTTTGGCGCTAGGAGATAGTTCATCCGACTAGGTCTAAATTTATTATTACTTAAAATGTAAAGACTGAAATATATTCCTCCGTTATACGGGCGGACTCCCGACTTCGAAATTTGAAATTTAAAGACTGAATGATTACCATCTTAGGAGAAAAATTCATCTGACTAAGATTTTGACGCTAGGAGATAATTCATCAGAATAGGTTTAAATTTATAGAATCTCAGGAGAAAGATTCATCAGACTGAGATTTTGATATCTTAGGAGAAAGATTCATCAGACTGAGATTTTGATATCTTAGGAGAAAGATTCATCAGACTAAGATTTTGACACTAGGAGATAATTTATCAGACTAGGTCCATTTTTGTGATTACTTAAAATGTAAAGACTGAAATATATTCCTCCGTTATACGGGCGGACTCCCGACTTCAAAATTTAAAATTTAAAGACTGAATGATTACCATCTTAGGAGAAAAATTCATCTGACTAAGATTCTGACGCTAAGAGATAATTCATCAGACTAGGTCTAAATTTATGTGATCTCAGGAGAAAGATTCATCAGACTGAGATTTTGATATCTTAGGAGAAAGATTCATCAGGCTAAGATTTTGACGCTATGAGATCATTCATCAGACTAGGTCCATTTTTGTGATTACTTAAAATGTAAAGACTGAAATATATTCCTCCGTTATACGGGCGGACTCCCGACTTCAAAATTTAAAATTTAAAGACTGAATGATTACCATCTTAGGAGAAAAATTCATCTGACTAGGATTTTGACGCTAGGAGATAATTCATCAGACTAGGTCTAAATTTATTTGATCTCAAGAGAAAGATTCCTCAGACTGAGATTTTGATATCTTAGGAGAAAGATTCATCAAACTAAGATTTTGATGCTAGGAGATAATTTCTCAGACTGGGTCTAAATTTGTTATGGTCTCAGGAGAAAGATTCATCGGACTGAGATTTTGATATCTTAGGAGAAAAATTCATCAGTCTAAGATTTTGAAGCTAGGAGATAATTCATCAGACTAGGTCTAAATTTATGTGATATCAGGAGAAAGATTCGTCAGACTGAGATTTTGATATCTTAGGAGAAATATTCATCAAATTAAGATTTTGACGCTAGGAGATAATTCATCAGACTAGGTCTAAATTTATGTGATCTCAGGAGAAAGATTCATCAGACTGAGATTTTGATATCTTACGAGAAAGATTCATCAGACTAAGATTTTGACTCTAGGAGATAATTCCTCAGACTAGGTCCATTTTGTTGTTTTAAAATGTAAAGACTGAAATGTATTCCCTTGTTCTCCAGGTGGGCGCCTGACTTCGAAATTTGAAATTTAAAGACTGAAAAAAATTCATCTGACTAAGATTTTGACGCTAGGAGATAATTCATCAGACTAGGTCTAAATTTATTTGATCTCAGGAGAAAGATTCATCAGACTGGGATTTTGATATCTTAGGATAAAGATTCATCAGACTAAGATTTTGACTCTAGGAGATAATTCCTCAAACTAGGTCCATTTTGTTGTTTTAAAAGGTAAAGACTGAAATGTATTCCCTTCTTCTCCAGGTGGGCGCCTGACTACCAAAACTTGAATTATATTTCCTTGTTTTCCAGGTGGGCGCCTGATTTCAATTATACTTTAAAACTTTAATGAAAACTTAAAAGACAACGCCTTTCCGTTCTTCAGGTGGGCACCTGACTTCAACTATAATTTAAAACTTCAACATGCAGTTTAAAAGACAACGCCATTCCGTTCTTCAGGCGGGCACCTGACTTCAACTATAACTTAAAGTAAAACGACATTCCGTTCTTCAGGCGGACACCTGACTTCAACAGAATAAAAAGGTAACGCTTCCGTTCTATGGGCGGGCTCCCGACGCCATCAACTTACCTTATCTGCATCCTATTACTGTTGTCCTTTCTTTGCCTTGTAAACCATTTCCTTCTACTGGAAGTACCTTCAGAACTGCTTCCTTCAAAAACAAAACTTGTGTTGTCTTCCCTAGAAACTGCTGGGGAATTAATTACTTACCTGCTGGGGATAATACTGCTGGAGGAATCTCTCTTCTTCCCCTTCTTCTTCTTCTTTTTTTTTTCAAAACTACTCTCTTCGAAATGTTTATTTTCTCTCAACACAGCTGGGGATAAAAGTGTTATCAGCTAGGGATAACGTTGTTGGAGATAACACTTCTGGGGGAATTTTATTCCTTCAAAATCGGTGCTTCACTCTTCTGGAAGCTGCTGGGGGTGACACTGGCTTTTGCTCTTTCTGAACACCAGTTTAGTCCCTTTGTTCTGTCCGCTGGGGATATAACTCCTTTCGTTGAAACTTGTTGTTTTCTTTCTTTTAGCACCGGTGGGGATAATACAGGTTCAAAGACCACTTCCCTTAAAACAGGTGTTATCTTTCTTCTTCCCCAAGTGGATACCTGACTTCCAGAAAATTTTCCAAATGAAAGGAAAATTTTCTTCCCCAGTTTGATAATCTTCCTCGCGGCATGACTTTCCGCCATCAATGCCATTTCCTTTTTCCTGTTTTAAATCAAAGAAAATTTGTTAGTTTAAAACGCGGTGGTTGGTTGTGATGCTCCTGCTGGGGATGGTCTTTCCCTTTCTCCTTCCCTGCTCTGCATTTCATTGTCAAACTTGTTGGGGATGTTATTATTTTCTAGGGATGATATTCCTGCTGGGGATAGTTTTTTCCTTTCTTGCTTCCCCGCTCTAATTGACGACTCTTTATTCACAAGCCTTTCACCGTTGCTTTCCACTGGTATCCTGACCACCCAAATTCCTCTGACAGTGACTCTGCTTGAGGATCTTGCATGTTTTACTGATGAACCACTTTCTTCGTTCATCCGTGTCACTGAAATACCTTTTCTGCTGGGGGTCTTCCCCCTTTTTTGTGGCATAGCTAGGGAACGGGCATTTACCCGACCTTTGAGTCTCACTGGCCTTGGCCTTGAGGTCATTAACCTTCGCTTTTTGCTGGAGATATCCTCCGTGACACTGATCCACCCATTTGTCAATTTCCTCTTACTGGGGAATATCCTTCTGGACACTGGCCTCTGCGCTTGTTCCTTCCTGGCTTATACCACTTGGATGTTCTAATCAGATCCCGTCTTGCATAATTGGAAAGCTGATGGCAGATTCTGAAGTCATTTCTCACAAACAGACTCTATTGGGGAATTTTTTATGAAAGTAGAAAGATAAAAGGAACAGAATAAAAGACAAAGGAAGAGGAAAGGAAGAGGATGACTTTCTAACAAGAAAAACTATAAAATAAAAACCTATCAAATGCGGATATCAACTCTAATGGCCATGACATGCACATATAGCCCGTCCTCCGTCGTTAATCATCTTTCGCAATTTCCATCCAGTGATTTCCTTCTAATTTTCACCCTTATATGACTTGTAATGCCCGCCGGTTTTCACTATCAAGTCTCTCTCATTTGGATTTCTCTCAGCTTACAATCGCCTCATGGTGCCTGTGAAGGTTTTCACCAATAAGACTCTCTCATTTGTATTATCTTTCCAGCTGGGGATTGGGGTGTTACCGCTAAGACTCTCTCATATTTATTTTCTATTGGGGATCAGAGTCTTTTCTGCTGGGGATCAGAGTGTTGTGTTCTGATAAGACTCTCTCATTTGCCTGACTTGGCCTCTTCTGATGATTGGTCAAAAGATCTTTCTTTGGACCGTAATGTGGGATTTGGATAAGTCTAGAAAGAAAGGGTATTAAAGGCTCAAAACAAAACAACCTGGGTTCAGAATTACAACCTTCGGAATCTAGATTTTCCTTACAATAAACACAATTTTTGCCCCAGTTTCTTGCTTGGGGATCTTTTATTTTTTGTTTTTGATTTTTTTTGTGACACTATGACCGAGCTGTGAAGCGCCTACGTATCCTCTTTGAGGAATCAGGTCAAACGTAGTTCCCAATTCCTCGTTGTTCTAATTTTTCTTTTCATTTTCACTTATCATTTTTTCCCTTATCTCTTTTGTTGTTTTTGTTGTTTTCTCTCTTTTTTTCTTTTTCTTTTCTTTATCTTCCACGTTTGGGTTTCTAATTTTTGCTACTGATTTCGAAGGAGGGGTATGAAAGAAATCAAATAAATCTCAAAGGGTTGACGAATGATAAAGTTTTTGGATAACAGAATAAAATGCCTTCGTCATTCCAATCTTCAAAACATATCAAGTGCAAACAACACGATTAACATTCGTCATATATTTTTAAAGCACTGTTGGGCAACAATCTCATTTTCACTATTATGAACGACCCTATGTCAATTTGGTCATCTTGCCTTTACGATTTTCTTTTACTTGCCCCAGTTTCACATGACTCGGACTTCAAATAATCTCAAACCGTTCTTATTTCCTTTAAATGCCCCGATCATCTTTCAATTGCTTCATGATTAACTTTTAAGATTTGGAAAAAATTACGTGCGCATGCCATGTCACTAGAGTGGGGATAAAAAGAACTATAGAAAGGGAAAAGTAAAAGAAAATGACAAAACATAAAAGAAAATAGGATATTGCATTGGACGATGAAACAGTTTGAACAACTGGATAAACAAACTAAATTAGGGTTACAACCCCTAGAACAAACCTAGACAACACCTACATGAGATATTACGACCAAACGGAACTGGGCAAAATCAAAAGATAGAAGGGTTTGATTTACAAGGTAATATCCAAATTACAACTCTGAAATAATCTGGACAACAGAAATGACACCAAAATAAGCCACCAAAAACACCACTCTGGTTGACCAAGAAATGGAGAGTCTTTCCAATTGCCAAGCTCAATATCTTAACTATTGACTGATGCATCATCAATATTAGGACCTTCACATTGTATTCATCTCATTGTTCTCAATAAATCGTTTCATCAGCCCAGCCAGTGTCCTGCTCAGCCAACTGCTTTTGGGCACCGGTATCAACCCAGTCAGTTCTCAGGTTCTCTGCCATTATCCTTTGCCTTTGCGTTGCAGGGAAGAGTTATTTTGGGAACCACAACCAACCACCTCAACTTTCACTCAATTCAAAAGAAAACATATTAGAATGGACTCAGTCGGTCCTTATTGTTAACAACACCTTTTTTTTCTTTTTCTTTTTCTTTTTCTTTTTCTTTTTCTTTTTTTTTGATTTTTTTCATCATTTTTTCATTTTTCATTCTTTTTTTTGTTTTTGTGTTGTGGTCGAATCTTATGGAGATTGCCTACGTATCCTGACACCGCATGAGTCAGACCTTGCGTAGTTCGGACAGATACACGGTAAATAACAACAAAACACTTTTTTTTCATTTTTATAATACAACAAACTTGATAACACAGGTTTAAAAGCTGACCATACTTGACAGACTTTGACGAAAAAATAACCTACAGATTCGAAAATCAAACACCACATGCTCTAATCAAAAGAAATACAAATTAAAAATAGACTGGCAGATTCCTTCCCTGTTTGCCAATTTTAACCAAATGGCTATTTCTGCAAACGTGGCCCCTTCCCAATTTCACATGAATTTTGCGGCTGAGAAGGATTATTTTACAAACTTGTCCGTTCTTTTACGAAAATAGCCTTTTGACAAGTGAAAGATACTCTAAGGCTATCTCGGCAAGAACGGTTTAATACACTGCCGAAGCTGGCTCGGCTTATTTTAACCAAAAATCATAAAGGCATTCACTTGCCCACTGACTCTTTTTTTTTCAAATTAAAAATAAAAATAAAAGACCTAGTTTTGCAAACACGGCCTTTCAGCACCTCAGGGACGAAGATTTTAAGGCTGTGTGGGCTAACCAGTCAAAAACCTTAAAAATGACAAAGGGTGGCTGTTTATGCAAAGTCAACCTTCCGGCATCCCTTTCGGGAACATTCGGCTATTTTTGATAAATGGCATTACCCGACTTACTCAAGACTCTTTTTTTTTCCTATTTTTCAAAATTAAAATAAATGACTCGGTGTTGCAAATACGACCTTTAAGTGCCTTGGGGACGAAGATTTTAAGGCTGTGAGGGTCAAAAATCAAAATCTGACCCAAAGCGGTCATTCATGCAAAGTTAGCCTTCCGGCGTCCCTTTCGGGAACATTCGGCTATTTTCGACAAAACGGCGCCACCTGACTTATTTATGATTTTTTTCTTGTGTTTTTTTTCAAAATAAAACCCGATATTGCAAACACGGCCTTTCAACGCCTCGGGGACGAAGATTCTAAGGTTGTGTGGGTCAACCGACCAAAAATCAAAAAAATGACCAGGGGTGGCCGTTTATGCAAAGTCAGCCTTCCGGCGTCCCTTTCGAAAACATTCGGCTATTTTTGACAATCGACATCACCTAATTTATTCAAGACTTTTCTTGTTTTCTAAATTAAAATAAATGACTCAGTATTGCAAACACGGCCTTTTAGCGCCTCGGGGACGAAGATTTTAAGGCTGTGAGGGTCAAATATCAAAACCTGACCTAAAGCGGTCATTCATGCAAAGTTAGCCTTCCGGCGTCCCTTTCGGGAACATTCGGCTATACTTGATAAGGACGGCATCACCCGACTTATTTAGAATTTGACATTTTTTGGCGATTTTTGCAAAAGGGGAGGTTGGACCCGATTAGGGTTGCCTACGTATCTTACATCTGGTGAGAATCAAACCAATGTAGTTCTGCCGATTGGATACGGGCGAGAACAACTAATTTAGAGAAACATATATTTTTGTTTTTTCTTGAAAATGAATGAAACATACAAAATCTTTTTGAATTTTCTGATTTATTGAAAATGATGACAAAGTACAAAATCTTTTTAAATTTTCATGCTTTTTTTTTTATTTTCAAAATATGGCATGGGGGGCATAGGGAATTCCAAGACTTCTTGGATTCCACAAATGTTCCCCATGTGCTTTTCCCAAAAATGAAGCATGGGGGACATGGGGGAATTCCAAGACTTCTTGGATTCCACAAATATTCCCCATGTGCTTTTTCCAAAATGAAGCATGAGGGACATGTAGGAATTCCAAGACTTCTTGGATTCCAAAAATTGTTCCCCATGTGCTTTTCCCAAAAATGAAGCATGAGGGACATGGGGGAATTCCAAGACTTCTTGGATTCCACAAATGTTCCTTGTGCCTTTGATTAAAATAGTATCATGCTTATCTAAAAAAACGTGCAGCCTTCTTATTTAACGAGATCAGCATGACCAGGCGTGCCATTTGTCCTTAACTAATATTGGTCCACCAAATGACCATTTTACCCTTGAATAAATGCATCATGTAGCACATAGGATGCATCAAGATGGTCTTTTCCTTTCAGGCCACCTGTCCTAGACGGACCCAACCGCTGTGTTGAGTCCCCTAAGTCAAATGCATATGATGCAAATAAGCGTTCCTACTAGGGATCCGGCATGAGGCTTTGTTATTCTAGGTTTAAAACCTGGGTTTATTGTTCTAGACCTGGCTTACCCGAGCGAACAACTCGAGCCGAGGGGGAGGCAGCGTACCGGGAATACAGAAGCTTCACCGGCTTAGCAACTTATCCGAACCTCATTCTAAAATTGGAGTAGACTCTATACAGAAAAGAAGTTACATGAAGTGCACCCTTCTTCATGATTTAGAAGACTCAGAAAGGAGATGGGTTTCAGCACAATTTATATACAGTTCACAAAATATCAAAGCGGTAATAGCAACACTTAGCATATTAGGCCCAAACAATATAACAAAATCAGATAATATACAAGCCAAATACAACAAATATACCAAGCTCGAATTTCTAACCCTGAACTAGTGGTTCTGGGTTTTCCTCCCCAGTAGAGTCGCCAGAGCTGTCACACCTCCTTTTCCAATTAAAGGCCAATTGAAACGGGATTTATTATTAAGATTCAGAGTCGCCACTTGGGAGATTTATGGTATCCCAAGTCACTGGTTGAATCCCGAATCGAGGAAAAGATTGACTCTGTATTACAGTCCGCGAACCAGAAATCCGAATAAGGAATTCTGTTAACCCGGGAGAAGGTGTTAGGCATTCCCGAGTTCCGTAGTTCTAGCACGGTCGCTCAACTGTCATATTTGACTTATTTATCTAATTTATAACATGCTTTAACTTATGTGCCAATTTTAACTTTTAACCGCTTTTATTTGATTTTAAAGAATATTGAACATCGTTTAAAATATGTCTTTGGATTGAGTCATATGAAATGCACCCGCAATCCGGAACACATTTTATTCAATGTTTTGGGATTTGGATTTGGGTCGCATGAAATGCACACCCGAGTTTAAGAAGGTAAAATTATTAAATACGCACCTAAAGAGACTAACGCGTTATTATCTTTGGGGAAGCCGTGAAATTTTGCTGAACGGCCCATCCCGAAGTCTAAGTAATTTTACAAACACTTATAGAGGGCCTCGCAACTTGTGCATTTTATTTGGCGAGGCTCGTCTCATTTTTTATTATTTAAAAGAGAACTACATTTCGCTATATTTATTTAAAGAGTTAATTCAAGGTTATTTAAAACACATTGCAAGCCATGCTACATGAAATGCACCCGTGATTCATGACACACTTTATTTAACCTTGTTCAAAATTGGAGCCGGGTCACATGAAATACACCCCCGGTTCCTTTAATCTAATTACGTATGAACAACAATATTCCAACAAATCACTAATTTTGATGCTATTTATAAACTATCATTCTTTTTCTTCTTAATCAAGTTTAATGAAGTATAAGCTAATAATCTAACAGTCTAACAATAAATGGCAGAACAACTAACAGTCAGTGATAAACAAAAATATAAATTAACAACAGAACATAACATTAACAATCTGTGATAAACTAACATGATAATATAAACTTCAAAATATGACAAATATATTACTACTACTAAAATTCACCGAGGCAAGACGTGAAAGCAAAGAACAAAATGAGCCAACGAAAATGTAACGTGAATACTCATTGTTTATGGCACAGTCGAGTTTCAGCAGCTCAAACTCGCCGGAAAAAATGGACAGCGATAACCATAGACCGGAACCAACATACGACAACCTCGACTCGACGACTGAAACAGACTCATTGGATAACGACCTCCAACCTCGAATGGACGACCTCATCGGACGACACTCAAAGACGGAACTTAACAAACCTCTACCTCGCCGGAAAGCTGGAAAAAGATGATGGAAATGGGGCTGGTGTAGCTGTTCGTTTGGAAGCTAGTTTCAGGTTGGTCGTCGATATGGTCGTTCATGGACGAGCTGACTGGTGTGGTAAGGGACGGGCAGTGGTGAGGTTTTTCTGGTTAGGTTTTTGTTGTGGTTTATTGATAACGGAGATGGCGTGAAACAACGCTGGTCGTTGCTGGTTACTGGACAACGCAGTGACCATGGAGGTCGTTTGGAGGAGACGTGACAACAACTGGTGGTCGACGAAGCAGTCTGTTGGTCGTTTGGAGTGAGTCGAGAAGCAGCAATGGCTGCTCGTTGATGGATGTTTTGGAGATTAGAGATGGAGGGGTCGTTGATGACGTTAGGCTGGCAGACGGCTGGTTTGGTTCGTCGCTGAAGGTGATGGTTCTGGTGGCTGTGAGGAAGGTGAGGCGCTGGTCGTTTGGGTGAGGGGTGAAGCAGGCTGGTTCTGGTGGTGGTTAACGACGGGCGGTATTGGAGGACTGGTGGTCGACGGAGGTGTTGTGGGTTGAGGGTTTTCGGGCAGTAGGGTTTTTGGTCGTTTGGGTGGTTAACGACGTGAGGCTGGTGAGGGTAGGTTGTTATGGCTGAAGGCGTGAGGCTGGTGAGGGTAGGTTGTTAGGGTCTTTGTGTTCATTTCTCCTCATCAAGA
>MU684514.1:21596-33884 GCA_026770625.1 Nicotiana glauca
ATGAAATGTATTCCCTAGTTATACAGGTGGGCGCCTAAATGCAAAGACATGAAATGTATTCCCTAATTATATAGGTGAGCGCCTAATGCAAAGACATGAAATGTATTCCCTGGTTATACAGGTGGGCGCTTAAATGCAAAGACATGAAATGTATTCCCTAGTTATACAGGTGGGCGCCTAAATGCAAAGACATGATATGTGAATCCTTTATAACTCGAATCTGTTTCCTCGTTCCTCCGAGAAAATTTTCGACAATGGCAGAAAATTTTCTGCCCCAATTCTGGTGATCTTTCTTGTGGCGTGTCTTTCTGCTATCATCAACATTTTATTCTCCTGTTTCAAATCAAAGAAAATTTTGTTAGTTTAAAACGTGGTGAGTGGTCGTGCCACTCATGCTGGGGGATGGTTTTTCCTTTTCCATTTTCCCTGCTCTGCGTTCCCAAAACTTGTCGGGGATGATGTTATTTGCTGGGGATGATATTTCTGCTGGGGATGGTTTTTCATTTATCCCTTCCCTGCTCTGTGTTTCAAGACTCGCCGGGGGTTATTTTGCTGAGGATGAATTTTCCTTTTTTTCTCCTTCCCCACTTTGTGTTGTCAGACCACCTCGGAACTTGGTCAATAATCTGTCGAAGTTGTTCTTATATCTCGAAAACCTGCTGGGGATCCTTTTAGACCTTGGTCGACAATTTTCTCAACTGCTGTTCTTCAGTTTTTCTCCCTTACTTCCCCTGACATTCTGGACCAATTCATTATTTGGCCTTGCAACAACTGTCTTTTCGTTTTGTTGCTTTATCTGCGGCTTGCCTTGTTCGTATTTTGCTTTTGCACCACTTTGGCAACTGGTAGTAATCTCTGAAAAATCTTTCTTAAAACCAATTGCTGGAAAAAGTCTTTAAACAAAGAAATGAAAAATGATGACTTCAAAAGATAGGAAAAGAAGAAGTCTTTCTGAACAAACGCTGGGGAAAGAAAAGACGAAGAACTTATCTGAATGGTATAACCGATCCCAACGATCATGTCATACATTCCGGATTAATCGACCCAGTCTAATTGTATCAATCAATCTTTCTGATGGCCTCATTTCGCCGGGGATAAACAGATGCCTAACTCTTTTTCCACATGCGGATCCTTTCCGTCGATCTTATCTTGTCGCCTCATAGTGCCCTTCGAGGGGTTTTCACTAATAAGACTCTCTTGTTTCTCTCGACTCCCATCGCCCTATGGTGCCCGTGAAGGGTTTTCACCATAAGACTCTCTCATTTTGTTTCTCAGCTTTCGTCGCCTTATGGTGCCTGTGAAGGTTTTCACCGATAAGACTCTCTCATTTTATTTTCCTTTCTCCGCTGGGGACTGGAGTGTTACTGATAAGATTTTCTCCACTGGGAATTCTTTTGGCTATTAATTCCTTCATCTCATGATCCTCATTCAGTCGGGGATCAGTGCATTCTTCTCGGCTTTCATTTGCCTGACTCGGCACCTCTCGGATACTGGTCGGGAGGTCTTTTTTGGACATCACATGTGGGCCTTTGTGTGGGTCTAGAACAAAAAGGATATCAAAAATTCGAAATGACTTCGATGGGTAAAACATTACAACTCTTGGAATCAAACTTTTCTCAAAATTTTAAAACATAACTTCTGCCCCAGTTTTCTTGCTTGGGGGATTTCTGGTTTCTGTTATGCTGTGATACACTATGACCGAGCCGTGAGGTGCCTACGTATCCTCTTTGAGGAATCAGGTCAAACGTAGTTCACTAGATTCTTTTTTTTTTCTTGCGAGTTTCCTTTTGGTTTTTTATTATTATTTTTCCTTCTTTTCTCTTTTTTTTCATTTTTTCGTTTTCATTAACGATTCCAAGAGAGGGGTATGAAAGAATAAGTAAGGCTCAAAGGGGGGAAAGCAAGGTTAAAAGTATTTGGATAGAAGAAAGAATTGCCTCCGTCATTTCACTATCCGACAAATGCCAGGTACAAACAAACAAATAATGGCAAATACAATCAAAGAATTTACACATAATATCTCTTGACTGTGTCAGAATTGATAGCCATGTTGATGCATCTTCCTTCGATAGTCACAATAAACGGCCCTTGCCAATTCGGGGCGAACTTGCCCTTTGCCTCGGCCTGATGCGGGAGGATCCGTTTCAATACTTGCTGCCCTACTTCAAATTTTCTGGGGCATACCTTCTTGTTGTAGGCTCTTGCCATTCTCCTTTGATATAACTGGCCATGACATACTGCTGCCAGTCTCTTTTCGTCAATTAAGCTCAGCTGCTCCAATCGGGTTTTGACCCATTCATCATCATCAATCCCAGCCTCAGCGACAATCCGAAGGGATGGAATTTCAACTTCTGCTGGTATCACTGCTTCAGTTCCGTATACCAACGAATAAGGAGTTGCACCTACTGAAGTACGAACAGTAGTGCGGTAACCCAACAATGCAAATGGCAGCTTTTCATGCCATTACCTAGACCCTTCCACCATTTTCCTCAATATCTTCTTCATGTTTTTGTTGGCTGCTTCAACCGCACCGTTCACCTTGGGGCAATATGGGGTGGAATTACGGTGCATAATCTTAAACTGTTGACATACTTCCTTCATCAAACTACTGTTAAGATTAGCACTGTTATCCCTGATGATCACCTTGAGGATCCCAAATCTACATATGATATGGGAATAAACAAAATCTACCACCGCTTTCTTGGTCACTGACTTGAAAGTTTTAGCTTCGACCCATTTGGTAAAATAGTCAATGGTACCTAGAATGAACTTGTGATCGTTGGAAGCTGCCGGCTCAATAGGTCCAATGACATCCATGCCCCATGCAACAAAGGGCCAAGGTGCTGACATTGTATGTAATTCGGTCGGCGGAGAATGAATCAGATCTCCGTGTATCTGACACTGATGGCATTTCCGCACGAAACTGATACAATCACGCTCCATAGTGAGCCAATAATATCCTGCTCGGATGATCTTCTTTGCCAATACATACCCGCTCATATGTGGCCCGCAAACTACAGCGTGTACCTCAGTCATAACTGTCGTGACTTGACCAGCATCTATACATCTCAGCAAACCCAAATCTGGGGTTCTTTTGTACAGCACTCCTCCACTGAGGAAAAATCCCCTTGCCAATCTCCGAATGGCTCTTTTTTGATCTCCGGTGGACTTCTCCGGGTATATCCCCATCCTAAGGTATTCCTTGACATCGTAGAACCATGGCTCGCCATCCATTTCTTCCTCTATCATGTTGCAATAAGCATGCTGATCACGAACCTGAATATGCAATAGGTCGACATGAAATTTGTCTGGGTGGTGCAACATCGATGCTAAGCTGGCCAAAGCATCGGCAACCTCATTGTGAACTCTAGGGATGTGTCTGAACTCCACTGATCGAAATCACTTGCTCAGATCGTGCAAGCATTGTCGATATGGTATGAGCTTTAAATCCCGTGTTTCCCATTCACCCTGAATCTGATGCACCAAGAGGTCCAAGTCTCCCAAGACCAAGACGTCCTAGACATCCATATCTGCGGCTAACCGTAGGCCCAAAATGCACGCCTCGTACTCGGCCATGTTGTTGGTACAATAGAAATGCAGCTGAGCCGTAACAGGATAATGATGTCCTGTTTTAGAAATAAGTACTGCTCCTATTCCAACTCCTTTTGCATTTGCAGCTCCATCAAAGAAAAGCCTCCATTCTGGTTCCTCGGTCAATTCCAACTCATTTATATGCATCACCTCTTCATCAGGAAAATACATCCTCAATGGCTCATATTCTTCATCAACAGGATTCTCAGCCAAGTAGTCGGCTAATGCTTGGGCTTTCATGGCCATCCTCGTCACATAGACGATGTCAAATTCTGTGAGTAATATCTGCCATTTTGCTAACCTCCCTGTGGGCATAGGCTTCTAGAAAATATACTTCAGTGGATCCAAGCGTGAAATGAGGTAAGTAGTATATGATGACAGATAATGCTTCAGCTTTTGCGCCACCCAAGTTAGGGCGCAACATGTCTTCCCAAGTTGAGTGTACTTGACCTCATATATTGTAAACTTCTTGCTGAGATAATATATGGCTTGCTCCTTCCTCCCTGAAATGTCATGTTGCCCCAGTACACAACCAAATGAATTTTCCCGTACCGTAAGATAGAGAATCAACGGTCTTCCCGGCTCGGGTGGAACCATTACGGGTGGATTTGATAGATACCCATTGATTTGGTCAAATGTTTCCTGACATTCTGCCGTCCATTCTACCGCAGCATCTTTCTTCAACAGCCGAAATATGGGCTCACAAGTTGCTGTGAGTTGAGCGATGAACTTGCTGATATAATTCAATCTTCCCAACAGACTCATTACTTCTGTTTTGTTCTTCGGCGGTGGCAGTTCTTGGATGGATTTGATCTTTGACGGATCCAACTCAATGCCTCGCTGACTGACGATGAATCCCAGTAGTTTCCCAGACGGGACACCAAATGCACATTTGGCCGGGTTGAGCTTAATATCGTACCTTCGAAGTCTTTGGAAGAACTTCCTTAGATCTGCCACGTGGTCTTCCCGGAGCTTGGATTTTATGATCACATCGTCTACGTACACCTCAATCTCTTTATGTATCATGTCATGAAACACAGTAGTCATTGCTCTCATGTACGTTGCCCCAGCGTTCTTCAAAACAAACGGCATTACTCGGTAGCAATAAGTCCCCCACGGCGTAATAAAAGCCGTCTTTTCCGCATCTTCTTCATCCATCAAGATCTGATGGTACCCGGCATAGCAATCCACAAATGACCCGATCTCACGTCCGGCACAATTATCGATCAAGATATGAATATTGGGTAATGTAAAGTTATCCTTTGGGCTTGCCCTATTCAGATTGCGGTAATCGACACATACCCTAATCTTCCCGTCTTTCTACGGCACTGGCACCACATTAGCCAACCAATCAGGATATCGGGTGACACGAATAACCTTTGCCTGCAACTGCTTGGTTACTTCTTCTTTAATCTTCACACTCATGTCTGTCTTGAACTTCCTCAATTTCTGCTTGACGGGAGGGCATGCTGGGTCAGTGGGCAATTTGTGAACCACTAGATCGGTTCTTAAGCCCGGCATGTCATCATACGACCATGCAAAAACGTCTTTGAATTCCATAAGTGTTTTGATTAGCTCTTCCCTTATATTTGGCTCAATATGGATGCTGATTTTGGTTTCCCTGATATTGTCTGCATCCCCTAAATTGATAGCTTCAGTGTCATTCAAATTGGGCTTGGGTTTCTCTTCGAACTGGCTTAATTCTCTATTTATCTCTTCAAAGGCTTTGTCCCCATCATATTCCGATTCATCATCATAATCGACCTCTTGTACAATTAATTCGGAATCAGATTGATTTTTTAGACTAGGTTGAAGATCCGTTGTGCATGACATGTCATTAAAACCAGTATAAAGAGAACTGTTAGAAAGAGAAAAGAAGAAAACACAATTAAAACAAAAATAGGGGGGGACTTTCACTTTATTAAAATGCGGGATAATAGAGTTTCACATTTTTGCCGAATACAAAATAAAACAAAATTTGGATTACACCCTGTAATAATCCAGAAAACAAGAAAGAAAAATCAGAGCCTACTTCCAAGACTTCCTCCGGGTAGGAAGGGGAGTAGCTGTCCAATTGTTGATATTGGCCCTAGGCCCCACAAACTGTATATCTGCCCTACTGGAACCTTCTCCAGCTTCTATTATATTGACGTCGGCGAACAGTTTTTTCAAAACTCTGATTCAAATCCCCATCTAACCCAATCAGTGGTCTGAGAACCTTCGGGACCGACAACCTTCTGCTACCTGCTCTGACAAAGGATATGGAGAGACGTGGAACCGGCTTGGGAAGAACCCAACCTCTCTTCTTCAACTTTCAAGCTCGTCCTACGTCTGCTGCGGTAGGCTTGAATCCCAACCCAAAAGTATCCAGATTCTTGGGCAGAGAAATTGGTTGGACAATCCCTTGCAAATCAACCCCCAAGAATTTTCCTGGTACAAACCCGCTGTTTAACATTTCTGAGGCTATCATGAAGGTGGCCGCTGCGATTCTGGGCAGTGGAAGGTCCTTGCCTTTGGAAATTCTATCTACTGAGACTGCATCAAAAATCTGGTAAACCCAGGGACCTTTGTCGTTATCGGTCTCTATGAAGGGTACAATGGCATCACCCACAACACCTGTACCGTCATCCCCGTGCACCACTATCTCCTGCCTGTCCCATTTAAATTTCACCATCTGGTGCAATGTGGAAGGCACTGCCTTGGCAGCATGAATCCAGGGTCACCCTAATAGAAGATTGTATGATACTGCCACATCTACCACTTGGAATTCCATGGTGAATTCCACTGGGCCAATGGTCAATTCTAGTACGATGTCACCCACCGTGTCAGTACCACCCCCATCGAAACCTCGGACGCACACGATGTTCCTGTGAATTCGGTCATGATCAACCTTTAGCTTGTTCAGAGTAGTCAAAGTACAGATGTTAGCGCTCGACCCATTATCAATCAATACTCGGGTGACCATCGAGTCTTCGCATTTCACGGTCAAGTATAGGTCTTTGTTGTGTTCTGTACCCTCTGCCGGCAATTCATCATCAGAGAACGTTACCCTATTTACTTCAAAGATTTTATGCACTATCCTTTCCAAGTGATTTACAGAGATTTTGTCCGGAACATGAGCCTCATTCAGGATTTTCATCAGTGCCTGGCAATGGTCACTGGAATGGATCAACAAGGATAGCAATAAAATCTGTGCCGGAGTCTTTCTTAACTGCTCCACAATGGAGTAGTCTTGGGCCTTCATTTTCTTCAGAAACTCCTCTGCTTCTTCCTCCGTCATGGGTTTCTTTATCACCGCTGGGTTGGACCTTCTTAACTCCACCGGAGCAAAAGACCTCCCCGAACAAGTTAACCCCTGGGCTTCACATATTTCTTCTACAACCTCCTTTCCTTTGTACATTACCACCGCTTTATTGTAGCTCCATGGCACGGCTTTCTCGCTGATTATCGGCCTCTGCACTATTGGTCGGATAACAACCGGCCCTATGCATGCTGGCTGTCTTGGCACCCCTTGCACCATTACTTTGACTGGTTCTGGATTCTTTGCAACAAGAGACGGTCTCTTCCCCATCACCACCACCGGCTTGGCATCTACCTTTCCCAACTGTATCATCGCTTCCCCATCGGTCGACTTTTCTTTTGGACTAGCACGGATCATCATCACTGTCTGTGAGGGTTTCTTTAGCTCCTCTCCTTCGTGCACGAGCTCGATCATGTGGGTTTCGTGGTGTGCCGGCAATGAGTTCTGATTGATGTTGGGCGCATCTGGTGTCTGAACCTCGATCTTGTTGGTGTCAATAAGATCCTGCACTGCACGTTTCAACTTCCAACACTTTTCGGTATCATGTCCGGGGGCCCCCGAACAATACTCGCAGCTTACCGAGTGGTCCATATTTTGGGGAAGGGGATTTGGCAATCTGGGCTCAACAGGACTCAACAAACCCAACTGCCTTAATTTGTGGAACAAAGCAGTATAAGTTTCTCCCAACTCAGTGAAGGTTCTTTGTTTCTGCACCCTTTCATTTCTGGAAGCCTGATTTCCCCGGAAACCTGTCCCTAGAGGGTTTCTATAGGCTCTTGGTGGTGGATAGGTGTTTTGTGGAGGTGGGTATGTATTTTGTAGAGCCGGCGTGCACCATTGCGGGCGAGCCGGAGGCTGGGTGTACGTCTGGGCTTGATGGACGGAGAAGTGTGGTTCTTGTGGTGGATAGTAGGGTTGTGGAGGGTAATTTGGGTGAGAAGGTCTGGATTGGTATCGGGGGGAAGGACCTCTTGACCTGGACCAATTACCTGCCTCTATTGTTGCGACCTCTTCTCTTCTCTTCTTCCCGAGCTCACCTCCCGTGCCGCTCTGAATGGCCTGAGTAGTTGCTTTAATTGCCGAATAGCTCAGGATTTTATTAGACTTAAGTCCCTCTTCAATCATACCGCCCATTTTTACCACCTCGTTGAAATATTTGCCAATTGACGTCACCAGGTGACCAAAGTAAGTTGGCTCTAGAGTCTGCAAAAAGTAGTATATCATTTCCCCCTCTCTCATCGGAGGATCAACTCTGGCTGCCTGTTCTCTCCACCGGAACCCAAATTCTCGGAAGCTTTCCCCGGGCTTCTTCTCAAGCTTTAGCAATGTGAGACGGTCAGGGACGATCTTAAGATTGTACTGAAAGTGACCTGCGAATGCTTGTGCCAGATCGTCCCAGGTGTACCACCGGCTCGGATCCTGCCTTGTGTACCATTCCAGGGCGGACCCACTTAGACTTTGGCCAAAGTAAGCTATCAGCAACTCATCTTTACCACCTGCTCCTCTCATCTTGCTGCAAAATCCTCGCAGATGTGACATAGGATCGCCATGACCCTCGTATAGATCAAACTTTGGCATCTTGAACCCAGCCGGCAATTGGACGTCAGGGAAAGGACACAGGTCCTTGTAGGCCACGCTGACTTGGTTGCCTAACCCGTGCATGTTCCTGAAGGATTGCTCCAGGCTTTTAAATTTTCGTATTACTTCGTCCTGCTCTAGGCTTTTAGCCGACTTTTCAATCTCCGTCGGGACCTCGAAATGGGGATTATAGGCATGTGGCTCAGGTGCTTTAAATGTCGGTTTCGGGGGGTAATATTGGGTATCGTGAGCCTGAAACAATTGCTCACTAGATGATCTCTGTAATGTGGCTGGTGGGGGTCCCATGAAAACAGGAACATTTGGTGGGGGAGGATTCTGATTGGGTGGTAGAGCTTGGGGATCATAGGGATTTCTTTCCTGATAGTAGTGGTGACTGGGGAAGCTTGTTGAAGGGACGGGGGGAGGGTATTCCGGCGTGTGCCCTGGGGGAAGAGTAGGAGTAATGGGTGGTTCAGGCCCCTTTTGTACCCTAGTCAAGGCTAGCTGAATTTCGTTCATCTCCAGTCTCATCCTTTCCATTTTTTCCATCGCCTCCTTCAGGAGCTGACTTTCCGTTCTTTCCTCTTCAACACTTTGGTCTGAACTAGTCATGCTTTTCAGTATGGGTCCTTTGGATCTTGTTTGATAATGGTATGGTGCCAGTACGCTCTAACAAACTAACTGGTATGTTGGAAAAATAACAAACTTGTCAGCGTTAGATTTTAACACATATTGTAATTGCACGTTGGGGGGATGCAATGCTCTTAGGCAGTTAACCATTTCTAACATGTTTTGCTCTGACCGCATTCATCATTCCGGCTTATTTTAATTGCGCCTCATTTAAGTGTTTCGGAAACCCTCCATTATTTTCCTCTTTTTTTTTCTTTTTTTTCTTTTTTTTTCTTTTTCTCTCTTTTTTTTTCTTTTCTTTTATTCACTTTCTCTTTTTCTTTTTTAGCGGTGGTCGAATCTTATGTGGATTGCATACGTATCACGTCCCCGCGTGAATCAGACCGCACGTAGTTCGGGCATACAACTGAATTTGAAAACAAGACTCTTTTCAAATGAATCAAAAAACATTCTTTTCATTTTTCCAAAATTTCAACAAAGTTTCGATACTACTTAGACAGTGATTTTTTCCTCTTTTGTTTTTTAAAACAAGTAGTTATCTCTCTATACTGCTATTTTCTCTTTTTCCCCTTTTTTCCATTTTCCAAAATTCCTGATTTTCATAAGCCGGGCAGCATGCAAGTTCGAAGCAAATAAATGCATAAACAAACAGGATGCAGCAGGATGGTCTTTTTATTTCAGGTTACCTGTCTTAGACGGACCAAACCCCTGTGTTGAGCCCCCTAAGTCAAATGCAACATGATGCAAATAAGCGTTCCTACTAGGGATCCGGCATGAAGTCNNGTTTATATGTACAGTTCAAATAATATCAAAGCGGTAAAGAGCATCATTTTGCACATTAAGCACAGATCATACGCAAATATCAGATAATAAAGCCAAAATACAACAATTTATCACAAGCTCAAATTTCTAACCCTGGACTAGTGGTTCTGGGTCACATTTCCCCAGTGGAGTCGCTAGAGCTGTCACACCTCCTTTTGGCGCTACCGCACCCCGCGAAGGGCGTGGTAAAGGGAGTTTTTTCAATTAAAGGACAATCGAAACGGGATTTATTATTAAAAATTTGGAATCGCCACTTGAGAGATTTATAGTGTCCCAAGTCACCGGTTTGAATCCTGAATCGAGGAAAATATTGATTCCATTTTTACAGTCTACGAATCAGAAATCTAGATAAGGAATTTTGTTAACCCGGGAGAAGGTGTTAGGCATTCCCGAGTTCCGTGGTTCTAGCACGGTCGCTCAACTGTCGTATCCGGCTTATTTATCTGCTTTTTAACAATTATGCACTTATGTGCAAGTTATAACTCTTTTACCGCTTTTATTATTATTATTATTATTTTAACAAGGAACTGCGACGTTGTGAAAATGTATCTCGAATCACGTCACAGTCAATGTACCCGAGGTTATCGACACATTTCGACTCCATCGAGATTTGGATTTGGGTCACATAAATGTGCACCCGAATTTAAGGAAGTATCTTATTAAAGACGCGCCTAAAGCAACTAGTGTATCGTTATTTTGGGTAAGGCCGTGAAACTTTGCTAAACGGCCCATCCTGAAGTCTAAGTAACTTTACAAGCATGTATAGAGGGCCCCGCGACTTAGGTATTTTTGTTTGTCGAGGCTCGTCTCATTCATTATTTTTAAAAGAATTACAACGTCATGTAAATGCATCTAGAACCACATAATAATCAATGTACCCGTGATTATCGACACATTTCGACTTCGTTGAGATTAGGATTTGGGTCACATAAATGTGCACCCGCATTTAAGAAGGTAAGGTTATTTAAAGTACGCGCCTAGAGAAACTAACGCGTTATTGTTTTGGGAAGGCCGTGAAATTCGCTAAACGGCTCGTCCCGAAATCTAAGTATTGAAATAGATACACATATGAGGGCCCCGCAACTTTGCATTTTTTATTTGGCGAGGCTCGTCTCATTTATTTTTAAAAGGACGATCCTAAAGTGACTACATCTTGTCTATTTTTGTTGTCTCTAAAGTAGAAGAAAAAGAGTCCTAGTGGTCAACTGTACCCTCAATTGGATCCGACCAAATGCTTATTAAAGTTTCCTCAAGATAATTGTTTGAGTACCAGTTTAAGGCTTAACGTTTTTTAGATGTTTAGCTGCTGATTAGCCCTTAAACACTATTAAAGATGAAGGGCGGATTAAAGTGCGACTAAACAGCGGGATCATACCATTCTGTTAATAAGAACTGATTTGGTAGTTCGAAAATCCATGTATTAAGCATTAATCTACTGATGAAATTTCTGCAGTACAAACACAGGTTCAGCTTTAAACTTGGTTTCAAAATCAGATGAAAATCCGACTGTTTTTGCTTTTTCTTTTTAAAATAGGCATAAGTGTTGAACTGAGCAGATGCTACCTATATTGAAACTACAACCAAACGATCTCGAAATTAAAATATTCCAAAGCAGTTCCAATAAAGTCCAATTCATGCTAGATAAGTATATTTGAAGTAAGCCTAAACAAATACAAGTGATCTATTACTCATTCTACTTCTACAGCTTGAACATAGATCCTAGCATTTCATTTCATTTGCTTCATCTTCAAAGCTTACATCGACACAAGGTTTGAATAGATACCTGCTATAGGAGCAAAAGAAGAAGAGGAGTGATCAGCTGGGTAGCAGTAACAATACACAGCAACAGCAACAACAAATGACCAGTAATAGACAGCAAAACCCAATAACCAACAGTAGTAGAAACCCAGGAACCAGATTCAAAAACCAAGTAGACACCCAGGACACTCGATGAAACAGTGTAGATAACCAACTAGCAACCCAGAAAAAACCAACTTGAAACCCAGCAGTACCAAAACAATCACTGGAAGAATGCACAGTAAATCAGAAGCCAAAGAACAAATGGAACAGTTCTGATTCTGTTCTTTAACACTGAAATCGAATCACTCTCAAACTACCTGAACTTTTTGTGTAAGAATCCAGCCTATATTACTCACTGATTATCTAGCTTCTTGGGGTAAGAAGCCAGCCTCTTCCTCTCTATATCTCTAGAGTTTTTATCTTCAAAATCCAGCCCTTTCTTAGTCAAAAATGACTCTATTTATAGGCAAAAACAGACCTCTAAGGTCTGCCTTGAAACCATCAGATCCTCACTGCCCATACCCTCTCAATCCCCACTCCTAAGTGTCTTGTTCTTGTTTCAAGTT
>MU684515.1:10286-49587 GCA_026770625.1 Nicotiana glauca
TCTTATTACCACTGAGTTGGAAGTACTCACTTTACTCCCTGCACCTCGCGTGCAGTTGCAGGTATTGCTCACCCGGTAGCGGGTTATTAGCAGACCGAAGGCCTTACTAAGGTAGTTGAGCAAGGTGACCGCCAGCGTTCGCGGCACCGCACTTCATCTTAAATTTCTAGATTTTATTTTGTATGTATATAATATTGGCCCTGCAGTAGTGTTCCTACTTCTTAGATGCTCGTGAGTTGTGATACCCCGGTCGGATTTTGTGGGGTTGTAGTCCTGATTATTATTGGTGTTAAGCTGTAACACTTTATTCATTTATTTTTAAATAATTTTAAAAGGAAGTGATTTGGGTTAGTTGGCTGGTTTTGTCTTCACGAGAGGCGCCATCAAGACCAGTGTGGGTTTGGGTCGTGACAAGTTGGTATCAGAGCCTAGGTTACTAGGTCTCATGAGTCATGAGCAGGTTTAGTAGAGTCTCGTGGATCGGTACAGAGACGTCTGTATTTATCCTCAAGATGTTGCAGAACCTTTAGGAGAATTTTACTTTCTTGGAATTCTTATCGTGCGTACTTGATTCAGCTTGAGATATAACTCTTGAAATTCCTTCCATACGTTTGTATGCGCACGTGAGTGCTCAGTATTGTATGTGCCTTGATGGCATATGATTCCCCGATAAAGGGGCGAGATGTGATCCCATGAGTTTGATGTTGGGCCAGTCTGTAGGACTTGAGGCCGGATCTGCCCTATGGCTGGAGCACTGAGGTGCTGATTGTGTGAGTAAGTGTTTTGAACTTATACGTTCGGTATTGTCGCTATTAGCCGGAATAGCGGTTTGGTATTCATGTGATGAGTATGTTAGAACTGTGTAATGTTTCTACATGACTTGGTAATGAGGAAGAAGTCTGCCGGATAGTGGATGGACTGTTAAGTGATTTGATTTCTATTGTGGCTTGATGTGTAGTCCGAATTATGGGCGCTCGAAGAATATTTTCGTGTCTCCTAGTTGGGAAGTGAAGTACACTACGTGTGGCGATATGAGTTCAGAATCAGAAAGACTTATCGGATGTGTTATGTGTATGATGGTGGAAGGTGTGCTGAAATACAAAAATTGAGGCAAAGCAGGTGGGATATCTCCTGCGGAGTATTCTTAAGGGGTACAATTCTTATGTATACTGTTAGAAGTTCTCACGTGTAATTGAAGGGTACGTGTTGAAATTTGATAAATTCGGGTCGCTTAAGAGAGTGAACTCAGCTGATGTGGGGATGAATGCGAGGTTTGTAGAGGTTTTCAGTATCCGAGGATCTGTGTTTTCATAAACTAGTAGATGATTTGAGTTTAATCTCACTATAATATTGTGGCATCATTAGGGTAAAAGTATTATGGGTTATTAAATATGTCTTGACAGGTGGCTTTGAGCCAAGTTGGGGAGGTTGCGGTTGATTAGTTGATTGCAAGGTTATGTGCTATGTTGGTTCCTTTTTGAGGTATGCTGGCGGATCAATCCGGGTTGCAGAAAATGAGCCGAGGATGGCACGAGTGAAGCAAATTTTGATAAAGGTTATATGGTATTTCGTAGATGTGTGAAGACAATAGGATGTCTTGAGCTATTGTTGATAAAGAATGCTAAGTGTGTAGAAAAGAAAGATGTTCGTTGAATTGGAATGAGATCATATCCTACGGTGTCAGAGTGCTAATAAAGCACGAGTGGTTCTGCTCGTTAAGTCAGGTAAATTGCAGTTTGAATGAGAGTGAATGACTCTCGTGAATGGTTTTAATGTGTTCAATATTGTACATGTGCCAATCAGGTGTCTCAAGGTTGTGTATTGGGTCAGAGACTATTTATTCATAGGGGAATGTTGAGGATTGCAGTATTTTTATGTTAATTATGGGATCCTATCTATCGGCATCTGGAAAGTAATGGCAGCGAATTCGGTTTCGCAGGAAGTTCTTCAAGTAAGTATTCTAGAATGTGATATTTCTGGGAAGCATTGAGAAAGTATTCGGTGGCCTATGGGTTTTAGACAGTGTGGTCTTATGTTCGAGTCTCGTGTGGTAGGCCTGGATTGAGGCATTGTGATGCTACGGTAAGGGAGAAGTATCAAGTAGATGATGAATAAAAAGAGAAATTTGATTGAAGGAATAGCTTGATAATAGACCGAATCGGTATGGTAAAGATATGATTAATTCCTTGTATGTGTTCGAAGTAATGGGCTTTTACAGGCAATTTGCAGCAAAGCTCTTGAGTTTTGACGGCTTGCTCAGCTCGGTTTAGGTAGAAGGATTCAGTCCTGGCAGTTTAGCTTCTACAAATGAAGTTGGCAGAGATGTTCTTGTTGGGTTTACCGTAGTTTGAAGATGAGTATATTTCTTATGGGTATGCTAAGCATGGAGTGTGCAATGAATTTTCCTTCTTAATGGGATCAATGAAAGTTCTTGAGTAGTTGAGTGCGTCGATGTCTGCGGCGCAGAAGAAAGATAAAAGTTCTCATGTTACCCTAGTGTGGCTTGGTATATTAGATTTTGCATGTGGTGTTGAGCTATAGATTGGTTGTCGCAATATGGGTTATTCTAGACTATTGTGCTATGGGCTATGTCGAAAAATGCCACCGGTTGCGTGGCGAGGTGCATCAGATTATGTTATGGCAGAGTGGTTGGTATTCCAAAGATCAGCGGACGGCTAGGAAGGATGGCTTTTCTTAATTGGGCCTTTGTGAAGGATGTCAGTATAGAGGTTTCTACCATTGATTCAGTTCCGGTATTGAAGGACTTTTTCGGATGCGTTCCTTATGGCCGGGCATGTCGTCCGGCGAGATTGTGGCTTTCAGCCTTTATTTGGCACCGGGCACCGTATCGTACGGCTCTGACAGGATTCATAAAAAGTGGAAGGAGCAGCTTCAGGCTTTTTGGTAATGAGTTCGTTGGAAGGCCGATGTGGCTACGTATTCAGATTGAGATGGTTTGGTTGACCCCGATATGTATTGTTGAAGGATAGGTTGAATCTATCATTATTGAGCTTGTTAGTGATCTGGGGAGATCTATGAGTTGCTATTTTGGTGCTGTGAGGCGTTGTGATTTTCAGACTTTGGGCACATATAGTGCAGTGCTATCGAGATTCATAGTGGAAATTGAGGGGGAAGGACCTCAGTTGTGTTTGAGTTTTGTAGCTTTTAACTCTATATGTAGATATTGTATGCACTCAGTATGCTTACGACCGGTACTCGATATTTTGTTGTAATAAGAAAATTTGGCTCGATGTGCATCTCCTTATGTGAGATATATGTGTGGATCGGGTGGCACGCCGCCATGGATATGTGTGGATCGGGTGGCACGCCGCCACGGGTATGTCATTTGGATCGGGTTGCACGCCGCAACAGTGTGATGTTGAGAATAGTTTTTCATATGTTATTTTGTATGCCTTGCTTACTGATTTCTAAAGAAAGTCCGTATTGGGTGTTGCTCGGCGAATGGCGCATCGGTTATATCCTTCCAGGATTGAATGGTGTATTACTTACTTCACCGTGGGTGTGATGGATTGCTTGGTTTCAGACACCAATCTGTGCGTGACTGTCTACTTTTGAGCATGGTGACTTGAGGTGCTTCATGTGTAACAGTGTTTGGATAAGATCGCGCATTGTAGCGAGGCTACGTGGAGATTAGACTCTTCGGGGTAGATCCAGGTGTTCTATTTCTATGATGTGGGACGGTGTCCCAGCCTTGTGTTGTGATGGTACCGAGGAATTTGAGTTACAGCTCTTTTGTGTGAGCCATTTGTGATGATTTGAGTATGTTCAGAACGCTCACCATTGGTGAGTGGATTATGCAAGTTGTGGCTTAGGTCGGTGATGAGATATCATATCACCAGAGTGGTGCGTTGAATTCGAGGTGATCATTGGAGTCATTAGTAAATGCGAACTGATGTGATTTCGGCTGGTTAGAGGATTTAGATCAAGGTTTGGCTCGGAAATCTGTTGTGGTATTAGTCAAAAAGGAAGTGGTTTCATGGGTGGTTGATCTGAGAAATGGTTACAGTTTGCTATGTGTTTCATTATCATTGATAGGATATGAAGTGTTGGAATGGGGCTTTATCTAATAAGAGGTTTCTATCGTTATATGGTTGTTGTGGACAGCTGCTGTGAATAGAAGTTATCATTGCAGGTGCTGGATTATGTGGTATATCATGTGATTTCATTGAGGTTGCAAGTATGGGTTATTACAGCTGGTTCGGGACTATCCAAAGTATAGGTGCGAGGTCTAATCGTGTTCATGGTTTCAAAAGTGGAAAAGTAGTTCTGTGAATTATGGGTTAGACTGGATTGGGTAATTTCAGCCATGATGTGTTGTCGGACCTATAAGATATAGGGTGACGTGGGATCACCCCGGGTATATGCTTGGTAAGGCTATTCAGTTCTTGGTTGGCTTCTAGGACAACTCTGGGCACGCTCGAGGACAAGCGTTTGTTTAAGTTGGGGAGGATGTGACGACCCGGCCCTTTGACACGTGAGTTACCTCCTCGTTTCTCCCATATTATGTTGTTCTATGTTTCAATATCAGTATTCGAGTTGATCGGATAGAATTGAATTGGTTTTATTTTGAAATGGGCCACATAGTCTCATTGAAGGAAGCTTGTTTTGGAAAAGTCAACCGGATGTTGACTATATAGTTAGGAGGCTCGGATGTGAATTCCGGTGATTTGGTTAGCTCCGGGTGGTGATTTAAGGCTTAGGAGCGCAATCCGAAGTGATTTTGGAGGTTCGGTGAAGAAGTTAGCCTATTTTGGCGATTTCCGGTTGATAGGTGAGATTTTGATCCGGGAGTCGGAATGGAGTTCCGAGTGTTTCAGTATCTTTGTTAGGTGATTTTGGACTTGTGTGCAAAATTTCAGTTAGTTCGGAAGTGTTTAGGTCAGGTTCTTGATTGAATGTGAGTTTTGGAAGTTTTAGTTTAACTTAAGTTTTGATTTGATGAAATTCGAGGATTTTGATGTAACGACAATGTTTTTATGGATCGAGCAAGTTTGAATCAGGTAATAGGACATATCTGTGCTTTTGGTTGAGGTCCCGAGGGCCTTAGTGTGATTTCGGATAGCTAACGGGGATTTTTGAGTTGAAAAATGCAGTAGAAAAAAAAATTGCAGAGAATTTTTGTTCTATAAGATCGCATAGAAGGTTAGACAGGGTCTCAGATTTGCTCTATGCAATCGCGTAAAGGGCTGTGCGATCGCATAGGCTTGGGAGGACGGTCAGTGCATTCGCGTGAGTAGTAGTGCGATCACGTAGAGGTGGAAGGCTGTGCTATCCGATCGCAGGGCTAGTGATGCGATCGCATAGGAGGAATTTTGGGGAGATGAAATTTGTGCTATGCGATCGCAATGGTAGTGATGCGATCGCATAGGGTTAAAATTACCCGGGCAGAATGCTTTTAAGGGTTATTTCATCCGTGACCCATTTATTATTTCCACCATTTTTACTCCGCCAAGAGAGCTTTTTGGTCGATTTGAAGAGGGTTTTCGAAGGGTATTGATTGGAGGTATGTCACTTGACTTAGAAACATCATTTTATTGAAGAATCAACACCTAAATTCATGGTATTTCAGTAAAAAGGGAAGAACTAGGGCTTGTGTTTTCTTAATGAGAAATTGGATTTTAAAGGAGCATTTGAACTCCGATTTTGATAAAATTTATATGTACAGACTCGTGGAAAGACGAGGAATTCAGTGATGTAAATTTCCGCTGATGTAAATTTTGGAAATTTTCGAGAAGTGGGCCCGGGGCTCGGGTTTTGCAGATTTCGTGAATTTTGATATTTTTCAATTGTTTTCGATTGGGTAATATGCCATTTGCATATGTGATGTATTCGCTCGGATTTTGGATAGATTTGGTGCGCGTGGAGGCCGGTTTGAGGGGCAAAGGTATCGAGAGCTAGAGATTTCACCGGTTCGAAGAGAGTAATACTTGTGAATGATATCATGAGGGTTTAAAACCCCGGATTTGCACATCATAGTGTTGTATTGTGGTGACTTGCACGCCAGGTATGAGCGTGGGGTAGAGCACCGTTGTGGATTGTGACTTGGTCCATCCCGGTTTTTGATTTTACTGCGTGATTGACTGAAAACTACTTGATGCTATCATGATTTGGGTTGATTGCCATGTTTTGGACTTCGTGCCGATTATTTGAATCCTTCGGGGATTGATATCACTATTTTTGTATTACGTTGCATATTATTTGATCTCAGTCCAAGGTTCTAAATACTGTTTTGCAAACTCAGCCATTTTTCTAAGATTTGAAAACTTAAATGATATTTTACTGACGTTTTGAGCTGAGAACTGCTATTTTACTATTGCCCAAGGGGCTTATGTGCATTGCTGGACTAAGCATGGATCGGGTTCATATCGCAGCAGTGTTATGTGTGCATTTCTGGACTGAGATATGGATCGGGCTACACGCCGCAGCAGTATATACATATACATGCATGAATCGGACTACACGCCATAGTAGTATATTATATGGATCGGACTGCATGCCGCAGTAGTACATTATATGGATCGGACTGCACGCCGCAATGATATATTATATGGATCGGACTGCACGCCGCAGTATTATAGCGCTTGGGCTGTAGGAGCCCCTCTGGAGTCTATACACACCCCCAGTGAGCGCAGGGTACCCAAATGGATCGGGCTGCGCGCCGCAGCGGTCATGTACGTTGCATTGCATTCATTCATTCATTCCTGTTTGTACTACGTGGCATGATTTATAGCACTCACATATCATTAGCATACATGCTATTACTTGCCTTGTTGACCAGATACCTTGGTGTTACATGTTAAGGAGTGCTGAGCCCGAGAGGCTGATGTTGTACTTTGTGAGTTGGGAGTGAGCCCGAGAGGCTGATGTTGTACTTCGTGAGTTGGGAGTGAGCCCGCGGGCCTGATACTGCACTGAGAGGTTGATACTGAGCCCGAGGGGCAGATTTCTGATTATTTCCTACTTGTTGAAATTTTTTTTCGCAACTGTTGAAAAGGCATATTTTCAAAAGAGATTTTTAACTGAGTTTGAGATTTTCAAAAGGATTTTCTCGGTGTTACGGTTTTACTATTTTTATCAAAGGGTTGTACTGTCTGTTATAGCATTTTGGAGTGCTCATACGTGTTTTCTTATCGCTCAGATATTATTCGCTCTTATTACCACTAAGTTGGAAGTACTCACTTTACTACCTGCATCTCGCATGCAGTTGCAGGTATTGCTCACCCTGTAGCGGGTTATTAGCGAACCGAAGGCCTTACTAAGGTAGTTGAGCAAGGTGACCGCCAGCGTTCGCGGCACAGCACTTCATCTTAAATTTCCAGATTTTATTTTGTATATATATAATATTGGCCCTATAGTAGTGTTCCTACTTCTTAGATGCTCGTGACTTGTGACACCCCGGTGGGGTTGTGTGGGGTTTTAGTCCTGATTATTATTGGTGTTAAGCTGTAACACTTTATTCATTTATGTTTAAATAATTTTAAAAGGAAGTGATTTGGGTTAGTTGGCTGAACTTGTCTTCACAAGAGGTGCCATCACGACCAGTGTGGGTTTGCGTCGTGACACTTTCGAGATTGATATACCCAATTGATTAATTCATGAATGAGGCCCAAAGTTAAGACCCACACGAGTTAAGAAACTTTTGCAATAAGAATATATTTACCAATTTAGATTTGGAGAAACTCTAAAGGATTAGCACGCCGCCTCCGGTGTGGCCGATTATGGATGAGTTCTTGACTCTGGAGGAGATCGTCGATCGGCGGAATGGAGGAGATTGTCGATTATGGAGGAGGCTGGAGGAGATTATCGATCAGAAATTACTTGCACGCTAAAATGACATAGGGTTTACATATATTTGGTATTTTATTAAATATAAAAACTAAAAAAAAAAAAAATTGAAAATTAGATTGTGGGCCCCTCTCATTTTAGCGGGTATAGAAAATTTGGGTAAAAAATAAAGAGGGAAATGGATGACCATACGAATTTGTCCAACCATTACCGCAGCTTTATTTATTGCTACGGTTATACAAACCGTTGCCATAAATACCTCTATTGGAACGGTTTCAAACCTATTGCAACGGTTCAGTTGCTAAGTGTCCCGGTAGCTCCAAAAAATATTTGTAACGGTTAAAACCGTAACAATACAGTACCTATAGCAACGGTTACTGAACCGTTGCAATTAAAAGCGTTGCCATAGCTCCAATTTCTAGTAGTGTCATATGCGGTCCTCTCTATAATGCCCTCTTCCGCTTCTGCGACTTCTTTTCCGCAGATGCGGTCCCGCTTCTGCGAAACCTTGACCGCATCTGTGGTCCCAGCCTGGCCGCCCCAAAGCGCTTCTGCGGTTCCTTCCTCACTTCTGCGGGGCCGCTTCTACGGTTCCATTTTCGCAGAAGCGGAAATACCAACAACCAGCAAACTCCAGCCTTCCCAAAATTCCATTTTCGATCTGTTAACCGCCTGGAATCCACCCGAGACCCCCGGGACCTCAACCAAACCTACCAACCAATCCCAAAATACATTACGGACTTGCTCGAGGCCTCAAATCACATCAAACGATGCTAAAATCGTCAATCAGCCTCCAATCCAAGCTTTATGAACCTTGAAATTTCCAATTTCTATTTCCGACGTTTAAACCTATCAAATCACGTCTGATTGATCTCAAATGTTGCACACAAGTAATACTTAACATTACGAACCTACTCCAACTTCCGGAATCGGATTCCGACCCCGATATCAAAAAGTCTACTTCCGGCCAAACTTCCCAAAAACCTTTAAATTTTTACCTTTAGCCAAATGGCTTCAAAATGACATACGGACCGCCGAATAGACTTTCGATCGCTCTCCCAACTCCAGAATCACGATACGGAGCTATCCTAGTTTCAAAATTCCGAACGGACATTGATATCACGTAAATGTACTTCACACCAAACTTATAAAATTTCTTCCAAAATGCTCACTTCCACAGTAGGCGCCAAATTGCTCCCAGGTCATCCAAAACCCGATCCGGGCATACGCCCAAATCCAAAATCATCATACAAACCTGCTGGAACATCAGATCTTGATTCTGAGGTTGTTTACTCAAAATTCCAATCTTAGACATTTTCTCCAACTTACGGCTTCTGAAATAAAAATTTTCATTTAAATCTAACTCCGATCTTCCTGAATTTCAATTCCGACCATACGGATAAGTCGATATACCTGAAATGAAGCTTCTCATGGATTTAGACCGCTGAACGAAGTGCTGGAGCTCAAAATGACCGGTCGGGTCGTTACATTCGATGATTTAAAAATTGAGATCGAGAATTTGAAAAGTGATATTAAATCTCTTAAACAAAATCAGACGATAATCGGATTACTCAGTTAGAGAAAGATACTTCTCCACCTAACCTTTTATCTAGAGGTCTTTCTACTTCTTCTAAAGGAAAAAAGATCATTTCTAATAATACATCTGATTTATTTTTAGGAATGATGCAGATTATTACTGCTCATAAATGGTACATTAAATGCACCATTTTAATTGATAATACTTTTGCAATAACTGATATAGCTATGATTGATAGCGGAGCTGATGTTAGTTGCATTTGGTAAAATCTACTTCTGGGCATGCTTTAAATATAGAGTATAAATTGCCTAATACCCATATTTGCCAAAATAAGGTTTGTATTCCTCATTTCTTCTTCTTAGTAAAAAACCAGTTATACCCTCCAATTATGGTTGGAAATCCTTTCATTAATGCTATTTATCCTTTCAGTAACCTAGATGCAAAAGGATTTAGTGTTAATTATCAGAATAAACGGATAGGTTATTCTTTTGTTACAAATCCCGTAACTAGAGATATTAACGCCTTGATTGATATGAAACAAAGGCATGTTGATTCGTTACAATTACAAGTGTTAAGCATGAATATATTCGACATTTTAAAATCTGCTAAAATACAAGAAAAGATCAAATTGATTTCTGAGCAAATCACTGTTGATGTTTGTGCTGATCATCCTAGTGCATTTTGGAATCAGAAGAAGCACATTGTCACGCTTCCCTATGAGGAGACATTCTCCGAAGATAATATCCCGAGTAAATCTCGACCTTACCAGATGAATGCTGAATTGTTCGAATTCTGCAAAAGAGAAATTGATAACTTATTACAAAAGGGTCTGATAAAACCCTCACAATCTCCTTTTATATTAATAATGTTGCAAAAAGAGAACGTGGTGTTCCTAGATTGGTTATAAATTATAAACCTTTAAATAAATGTTTAAAATGGATTAGGTATCCTATTCCCAATAAAAAAGATTTGCTATCTAGATTATATAATGCCAATATATTTTCAAAACTTGATTTTAAATCTGGTTATTAGCAAATTCAAGTTATTAAAGAGCATACTTATAGAACTGCTTTTAATGTTCCATTTGGGCAATCTTAATGGAATGTTATGCCATTTGGTTTGAAAAATGCACCTTTTGAATTTCAGAAAATAATGAATAATATTTTCAACCCTTATCTAGATTTTATCATCATTTATATTGATGATATATTAGTATTTCCCAAAATGTTAGAGATTCATATTATGCATCTTGATATTTTTAAGAAATTTGTTATACAAAATGGTTTAGTGATTTTTAAACAGAAAATAAATTTATTTCAAACTGATGTTCAATTTTTAGGGCATAATATTTGCCAAGGAAAGATTACTCAAATACAATGATCGATTGATTTTGCCTCAAAATTTCCTGATGTTATTACTGACAAGACTTATTTACAAACATTTTTAGGAAGTTTGAATTATATTTCCCCCTTTTAAAAAGGTTTATCTGGTGATCTAGACCCTCTATATGATAGGCTAAAAAAGGATCATAAGCAGCCTTGGACTAACCAGCATACTCTGTTAGTCAAAAGTATTAAACAACGTGTTAAATTTTTATCTTGTTTAACCCTTGCTAATTCTATATGGCAAAAAATTATTGGGACTGATGTGTCTAACATTGGTTATGGAGGGATTTTGAAACAAGTTAATGCCAAGAATAATAGTGAATATCTAATAAGATTTCACTCTGGTAAATGGATTGAAGCCCAGAAAAAATATGCAACTGTGGCACATAAAATGTTGACTATTGTCAAATGTGTATTAAAATTTCAAGATGATTTATATAATCAAAAGTTTTTAATAAAAACAGATTCTCAATCTATTAAGTATATGTTTAATAATGATTTTAAGCATGATGCTTCAAAACTTATATTTGCTAGATGGCAAGCTCAACTAGCACCTTTTGATTTTGAAATTTTATATAAAAAGGGAATTGATAATTCTTTTCCAGATTTCTTATCCCGTGAATATTTAGAATCATGATGAAATTTTATAAAATGTTCTTCGCAGATGATTTCTTAATTACCTTTTTAAAGGTGGTTAATCTTAATAAAGATTTACAAGGTCTCATTCTTGATAAAATAATAGATGGCCTCACGAATGAAGATTTTGATTTTTCAATACATGATTATTTAGACGAAACTAGAGATGATATGCTAGACTATTATTTCTCTGAATAACATGACTTGTTATATGTGCAGAATGGACCCTCTGCGGGCCACTTGAGGAAGGGGTAGGGGAAAATCATCTTCCCGACCATCTTAATCCTCTCTAAACAAATCATATCAAGGATCGCCACAGGGATCCTCATCTTATCCAGTACTATAAGTAGGAAAAAGGAGTTTGATAAACTCTAAAATACTTCATAAAGAAGAATATTCATCAATACTTCTGTATGATATTCCAGAAGATAGCCCATTATATGGACATCTACAGGCATATCTGGCCAACAAAAAGCAAAGTGATACATTTGCTTCAATCGCCAAAGAAGAGGACAAAGATGATATCAAGTCCTATGAAAAATTACCAAAGAAAGAAATGATATTTCTTCTAGAAAACTCTGAGATTCAGAGAAAAGATGAACCATGGAAGATATTCCAGAGATACTTAATTAATGGGTTATGCTATCCGGGTGAATCATATAAAAGCCGCTCTTATTATGAGACTATCCTCATCACCACAGGTAGTGCAAAGATTCAGCACTTCTCTCATTATAACACAACTGAGAATGTTTATAACTTCTCAAAAATTATCATAAAACAGATTATATCTGTTGACGAATGGGGAATATCCACAATGAAAGAAATGCACATAAGCCTGAATAAATTACCTACGAATTTTACTTATTGGGATTATATCCAAGCATTCGATAGAGTGCTATATTACAATAATGATCGTCATAAACACACTTGGTTTATCAAAATATGTGCAAAGATATTTGCCGAATCGATCCCAAACTGGTTCCTGAATTGGTGGTCATATCATGGCCCACAACAAAAATTTTGCCTGAGCCGTTTATTTTGTAATAAGTTATTGTAACGACCCGATCGGTCGTTTTGATCCCTAGTGAGTTGTTCAGCAATCTGAGGCCGTAAGCAACTTCGTTTCAGGCATTGTAACTTGTACGTGTGGTCGGAATTGAATTTCGAGAAGTCCATAGTTGATTTGGAAGGAGAATTCTTGTTTCAGAAGCTTAAAGTTGAAAGAATGAACTAGGATTGGAATTTTGAGTAAACGACTTCGGAATCGGGATCTGAAGGTTCCAGCAAGTTCGTGTGATAATTTCAGACTTGTGCGTATGCCCGGTTCGGGTTTTGGATAACCCGGGAGCTTTTTGGCACCTATTGAGGAGTTGCATATGAGCTTTGCAGTGGGATGACCACGTAACTTAAGGAGGGTTTGGAGCGATTTGAGAATATTAGCGCCTGGTTATTGGGGTCTACGGAATTAATTTGAAGTATGGGCTATCATGCAGCAAGAGATTTAATATAATGGAAAGGAGCCGCTTAAGTGAAGTAGGGTGCGACACAACTTTGAACTGGAAGAATATTGTCGCACACTCAAATGTTGTCCATGAGCGGTAAATGGACCTGTGCAGCTGGAGAGCGAGCTCAGGCTCAGGCTCAGGGGGTGTTATTGATGCCGTAATAACTATACCCCATGTGGCGGCGTTGAATGACACTGGGGAGAGATTTTATAGGTGGGTTACCTAAGTGAGCAGGTTAGCAGTCGCGTGGTTGGCGAGGCTTATGCAAAAAATTCTACCGGTTATATAGCAAAGGGATCGGTTGTGCAAATATGATTGATGAGTAAAAATATAAGAAAGGGCTTTACATAAAGATTTCGAGAACTTTGGTGGTTGATTGCGCAAGGTTATGTCAATAAGAGATAAAGAGGACGGGTGAGTTCCTGGTTTGTCAACTAATGGCTTCATGCTAAGTGAGAGAGTCCCACCGCTTATTGTTGGGTTGCATGGCTAACTACTTGCGAGATTTTTGGCTATTAGCATATCGATGGGTTATTTTAGCTACAGAAAGGACCATAAGTGGTAATTTAAGCAAAAGAAGTATTAAAGGTGGGATGTCGTTGGCCCTATTCGCCCATGTTCAGACTTGGGGAAAGATTTGTCATGACCCAAAATCCACTAAGGGTCGTGGTGGCACCGGACACATCTGTCATGCCAGCCAACTCACTCATCAATAAATTCCTCTTTTAATACTTTCGAAAATCTACGGTTTTTCCTTCCATTTTTATAAATAAAAGTTCACTATTTGAATTCAAATTTTAACTAATAACAACTAGTACAAATCCGTTGAAAACCATCCCAGTAACCCGGTGTCACAAGTACATGAGCAACTACTGATAAGAGAAATAAAATACAATATCCGTTCGGAATACAATGGACGAAAAGTAAATACAGTACACTGGAAGGAACTACTCTAGCTGCGGTCGCCTCAATGTTGCAGCTCACCTAATCCCAACGTCATCCATGCTGCTATACCCAATAGGCAGCTAGAGGTGTATATATACCTATGCAACAAAAATGCACATAAGTGTAGTATGAGTATGTAATCAACGTGTACTCAGTGAGTATCCCGCTTAATCCCGAAGGGGTAGAGACGAGATGGCCAACTCTAACACTCACTAGAGGTCAATTAGTAATATTCTATAAGTGCGAGAAAATCATGGACTTATATAGAAGTCCTAACTGTGAAGCCAAATAAACAGGTAAACACCTTCAACAATAAATCATGGGCTTCCAAAGTCTATTCTTTATTATTTTATCAGTTTATGTCAAGCCACATAGGGCCAATTCCACATTTACATATTTCCAAGTAACAGATAAACATGCGCAAACCATGCCGAGGTCGACGACCCGCTCCAACCGAATGTAAATTGTGCACTGCCGAGGGTCAAGCGGCACGATCCATAGATGCATTTATCACCGAGGCGTTCAGCCCGTTCCATAATTAAACATATATCCTGCTCGCTAATCATCCATGCGACGCAGGTACACACATAAAGTACATGCTCAATCAGTCAAATAAGAATTTTTCGGGGAATACTTATTCAAATAAAACCAATTCTCCCTTAACAATTTTAAGAAGGGAAGCTTAACCCCTTTGAAATTCATTTACTAATTTAATGTGATTTAGGCAGTTCAAACCATAAATGGGTTCACTATAATCCATGTATAACATGCTCTTTGGGTCCTAGACTACCCGGACAATAGCATGATAGTAGCTACGCATAGACTCTCGTCACACCCCCACAAACAGGAGCACATAATCATTTACTTCACCTATGGGGTAAATTCCACTCATAAGATTAGAAAGGAGACTCACCTTCTCCGAAGATCCACAACCGGCATTCTACATTCTTTCGAAGACTTGCACCAACGCACAATGCTCCAAAACTAGCAAACAATATTATAAACCCATTAATATACGCTAAATTATACTTTACAACCCAATTTATAACAATTCCTAACTCCGAACGAAAAGTTGACCAAAATGCCCTTGGGCCCACGTGCTCGGAATCCCAAATTTCTCGAAGATAAAGGTTATCCATGACCTTAGGAACTCAAATATATGATTTTTTGTTAATTCCATACTCAAAATCGTGGCTAAAATCCAAAATTATAATTTTCTAGGTTTTCAACCAAAACCTCAATTTTTTATACTATTTTTCATGCCTAAATCCATGTTATAGTCTTGTATTTAACTTGGAAATAAATAGGAGTGACTTACCTTAATATTGATGATGAAATCCCCCCTTGAAACTCTCCAAAAATCGCCCCCAAGCAATGCAAAATGGGTGAAATGAACCAAAATCCCGATTTAAAACAAGCCCTAGCCTCCAGTCACTTCCGCTTTTGCGGGATTATAGCCGCTTATGCGGCTCCACTTTTGCGGACAGTAGGCCGCTTCTGCTGCTTCCCTGGCTTAGCCCCCTTTTCTCTTCTGCGATCTTACGTCCGCAGATGCGGTCCTGCTTCTGCGGATACTTGACCGCATCTGTGGTCTCCAAGCCTCGACCATAAACCACTTCTGCAGCTCCCATTCCGCTCCTGTGGGGCCGCTTCTGCTGTTCCTTTTCTGCAGAAGCGGAAACACTAGCAACCAGCAAACCTCAGCTTTTCTCAAATCCATTTTTTGATCCGTTTACCATCCGGAATGCACCCGAGGCCCCCCGGAACCCCAACCAATCATACCAACCAGTCCCAAAACACATTACGGATTTGCTCGAGGCCTCAAATCATAACAAACAATGCTAAAACCATGAATTACACCCCGATTCAAGCTTTATGAACTTTGAACTTTCCAACTTTTATTTCTGATGCTTAAACCTATCAAATCACGTCCGATTGACCTCAAATTTTTCACACAAGTCATATTTGACATTACGGACCTACTCCAACTTTTGGAATTGGATTCCGACCCCAATATCAAAATGTCAACCTCCGGTCAAACTTCTGAAAGACCTTCAAATTTCTATCTTTAATCAAATGAATTCAAAATGACCTACGGACTTCCGATCGCGCTCCCAACTCCAGAGTCACCATACGGAGCTATTCACAGACTCGAAATCCCAAACGGACATCGATAACACTGAAATGCACTTCAAGCCAAACTTAAGAAATTCGTTCTAAAATGCTAACTTCCACAATAGGCGCTAAAACGCTCCCGGGTTGTCCAAAACCCAATCTGGGCATATGCCCAAGTCCGAAATCATCATACAAACCTGCTAGAACCTTCAGATCCTGATTCCAAGGTCATTTACTCAAAGTTCCAATCCTAGTTCATTCTTTCAACTTTAAGCTTCTCAAATGAGAGTTTTCATTTAAATTTAACTCCGATCTCCTTGAATCTAAATTCCAACCATGCAGACAAGTCACAATACCGGAAATGAAGCTGCTCATGGGCTCAGACTGCTGGACGACGCGCTAGGGCTCGAAACGACCGGTCGAGTCGTTACATTCTCTCCCACTTAAACATACGTTCGTCCTCGAACGTGCTGAGAACTATACTGAAGTAGTCTGAAATTGATGTTTAACTTCTCATGCACCTCCCTATGCTACCACAACATAGCTGAGCACGTTGACTCAATAAATTATGAAGATATTCCCTTTTATTCAAGCAAATAAGCCTTGGAGCCCAATTCCAACATCCAGAATTCTATGCCAGGCCTATTTCCAATCATACGATCACCGTATCAATCATTATACGCTGTACTCAAACATAACTACATAACTCTGCTGAATTCACACTTTGTATCACTTCACTCATAGGACCACAATAACATTTCTGTTTGAATAAATCGAAATTCCACAAATCCGATGCTCAGATTGCACCTTTGACCTATATGGGTCTTGTTCTAACCTTTACAACACCGACACGGCGGAAGAGAGGATGCCGAAATTCATAATCAACTGTTGAATCAACAAATCATTGGGTCTGTCCTCTGACAAGAGTCATTGCCTCTTTCTGAATCATCTAATGGTCTTAGCTCCTTAATATACTTCGTATAATCAGATTGCACTGATCCTAAATCCCACAATCTCATCTTACCTAGTATGAACTGCTCGGCAATAAGCCACTCCTAATGCGATCACAAGTCTTATATGACGCCACAATATGCCAATAGACCACCAATTCGAACACAACACAAATAGGAAATCGAACTCCGGAAGGAATTACCTAACTCCCGCACTATTACGGACTTTCCTTAGAAAATAGGAAGCAGGACATACAAAATTAGCATATAGAAAGCTACACTCATCATCACACTCTTACGACGTGCAACCCGATCCACACAATATACCATGGTGGCGTGCCATCCGATCCTCACAATATAACCATGGCGGCGTGCCACCCGATCCTCACAATATGACCATGGCGGCGTGCCACCCAATCCTCACAATATAACCATGGCGGCATGCCACCCGATCCACATGTAGAACTCACATAAGGAGACACACATCGAGCTAACTTGCTTATTACAAAAAAAACATCGAATTTCGATCGCAAGCACGCTAATTGCATAACACCATCCCTGAGGAAACATATAGCGCTATAGACTAAGGGTTGTGGTGGCGCCGTACACCTCTGTCAGGCCAGCCAACTAACTTATCAATAAATTCCTCTTTTAATACTTTTGAAAATCTACGGGTTTTCCTTTCATTTTTATAAATAAAAGTTCACTATTTGAATTCAAATTTTAATTAATAACAACTAGTACAAATTCGTTAAAAACCATCCCAGCAACCCAGTGTCACAAGTACATGAGCAACTACTGATAAGAGAAATAAAATACAATATCCGTCCGGAATACAATTGACGAAAAGTAAATACAGTACACTAGAAGGAACTACTCTAGCTTCGGTCGCCTCATTGATGCAGTTCACCTAGTCCCAGCGTCATCCATGCTGTTACACCCAATAGGCTGCTAGAGGTGTATATATACCTGTGCAACAAAAATGCACAGAAGTGTAGTATGAGTATGTAATCAACTGGTACTCAGTGAGTATCCCGCCTAATCCCGAAGGGGTAGAGATGAGATGGCCAACTCCGACACTCACTAGAGGTCAATTAGCAATATTTTATCAGTGCGAGAATAATCATGGACTTATATAGAAGTCCTAATTGTGAAGCCAAATAAACAGGTAAACACCTTCAACAATAAATCAAGGGCTTCCAAAGTCTATTCTTTATTATTTTATCAGTTTATGTCAAGCCACATAGGGCCAATTCCACATTTACATATTTCCAAGTAATAGATAAACATGCGCAAATCATGCCGAGGTCGACGGGCCGCTCCAACAGAATGTGAATTATGTACTGCCGAGGGTCGAGCGGCACGAACCATAGCTGCATCTATTATAACCGAGGCGTTCGGCCCGTTCCATAATTAAACATATATCCTGCTCGCTAATCATCCATGCGACGCAGGTACACACATAAAGTACATGCTCAATCAGTCAAATAAGAATTTTTCGGGGAATATTTATTCAAATAAAACCAATTCTCCCTTAACAATTTTAAGAAGTGAAGCTTAACCCCTTTGAAATTCATTTACTAATTTAATGTGATTTAGGCAGTTCAAACCATAAATGGGTTCACTATAATCCATGTATAACATGCTCTTTGGGTCCTAGACTACCCGGACAATAGCATGATAGTATCTACGCAAGGACTCTCGTTACCTCGTGCGTACATAGCCCCCACAATAGGAGCACATAATCATTTACTTCACCTATGGGGTAAATTCCCCCTCACAAGATTAGAAAGGAGACTCACCTTCTCTGAAGATCCACAGCCAGCATTCTACATTCTTCCAAAGATTTGCACCAATGCACAATGCTCCAAAACTAGCCGTAGATAATATAAACCCATTAATATACGCTAAATTATACATTACAACCCAATTTATAACAATTCCTAACTTCGAACAAAAAGTTAACCAAAATACCCTCGGGGCCCACGGGCCCGGAATCCAAAATTTCTCGAAGATAAAGGTTACCCATGACCTTAGGAACTCAAATATATGATTTTCTCTTAATTCCATACTCAAAATCGTGGCTAAAATCCAAGATTATAATTTTCTAGGTTTTCAACCAAAACCTCAATTTTTTATATTAATTTTCATGCCTAAATCTATGTTATAGTCTTGTATTTAACTTGGAAATAAATAGGAGTGAATTACCATAATATTGATGATGAAATCCTCGCTTGAAGATCTCCAAAAAACGCCCCCAAGCCATGCAAAATGGGTGAAATGAACCAAAATCCCGATTTAAAACAAGCCCATTCCTCCAGTCACTTCTGCTTTTGCAGAATTATAGCCGCTTATGCGGCTCTGCTTTTGCGGACAGTAGGCCGCTTCTGCGTCTTCCCTGGCTTAGCCGCCTTTTCACTTCTGCGATCATACCACCGCAGATGCGGTTCCGCTTTTGCAGAGCCTTGACCGCATCTGCGGTCCTTCCGAAAGCGCTCTCTTCCACTTCTGCGATCTTACCACCGCAGATGCGGTCCCGCTTCTACGGATCCTTGACCGCACCTGCGGTCTTCAAGCCTCGACCATAAATCGCTTCTGCGGCTCCCATTCCGCTTCTGCGGGGCCGCTTCTGTGGTCTCTTTTCCGCAGAAGCGGAAACACCAGCAACCAACAAACCTTAGCTTTTCTCAAATCCATTAACCACCCGGAAGCCACCCGAGGCCCCCCGGGACCCCAACCAATCATACCAACCAGTCCCAAAACACATTACGGACTTAAACGAGGACTCAAATCATAACAAACAACGCTAAAACCATGAATTACACCCCGATTCAAGCTTTATGAACTTTGAACTTTCCAACTTCTATTTCTGATGCTTAAACCTATCAAATCACGTCCGATTGACCTCAAATTTTGCACACAAGTCATATTTGACATTACGAACCTACTCCAACTTTTAGAATTGGATTCCAACCCCGATATCAAAAAGTCAACCTTCGGTCAAACTTCTCAAAAACCTTCAAATTTCTATCTTTAGCCAAATGGCTTCAAAATGACCTACGGACCTCCGAATTCACTTTCGATCGCGCTCCCAACTGCGGAATCACCATACGGAGCTATTCACATACTTGAAATCCCAAACAGAAATCGATAACACTGAAATTAACTTCAAGCCAAACTTAAGAAATTCGTTCTAAAATGCTAACTTCCACAATAGGCGCAAAAACGCTCCCGGGTTATCCAAAACCCAATTCGGGCATACTCTCAAGTCCGAAATAATCATACAAACCAGCAAAAACCTTCAAATCCTGATTCTGAGGTCGTTTACTCAAAGTTCCAATCCTAGTTCATTCTTTCATCTTTAAGCTTCTCAAATGAGAGTTTTTATTTAAATTTAACTCTGATCTCCCAGAATTTAAATTTCGACCATGCAGACAAGTCACAATACCTGAAACAAAGCTTCTCATGGCCTCAGATTACTGGACGACACGCTAGGGCTAAAAATGACCGGTCGGGTCGTTACAAGATTTAAGATTTTTCCTTCTATAGATGCGGGTTCCCAGGGAAGTGATTCGGCTGGTTTTTCATCAAGAGGGTATTCATGTGATGGAAGACTCATGGTGTTGATAATATTCGAGGCCAAGTCAGAGCGGGTGGCTCTTAGCAACAACCTTAGTAGATTCAAAGAGGTCAAATGTGGTGCCTAATGGTTTCGAACATATAGGTACAATTAAGAACCAAGCTTGGTGGCAGTCTATGAGATGAGGCATAGAATGTTCTATAATGTTTTGACTTGCGATGTGGCGATTGGGAGGTACAGAATGGTTCATGGGATTTGAGATAACATGGTCTCGTGATTCAAAACCACTCGAGATGAGTGCAGATAGAGTATTCTATATGTTGGATAGAGTTAGTATTATCTCTAAGGCAATCCAGGATAAAGGTAGATTGATTAGCCATGGTTGAAATTGGCATATTGGTGTTAGTGATCAGTTTCCTTCAGCTTGATCAAGTTATGCAAGTGATTGTGATGGTACGTATCAGGCTTGTCAGCCGCCGTAATTGATTATTATTCAGAAGCATTCTACTATTATGGATTGTTATGTGGAAGCAGATTTTGGAACGGATATGGTGGCTTAGACCACTACTTAGATATTGCATATTCTACGGTTATGATAATTCACTTATGTGATACTATGGATCTCCTGAAGTGAGTTAAGTGAAAAGTTTTCATATGATAAAGTTTTAACCTATTAGTGGTTCCGAAGATACAATGAAAAGCATGTTCTGTCATATATTGGAATGTTGGGTGCAGTGAGTATATGCCTGGAGGGCACTCAGTTACTGGGTGTGGATGAGTACTCCGGTTATAATGTTTGTTCTTGTGTGTTATGAGAAGAGGGAAATTAGTATGGATCTTTGAAAGGTTATTGGCTTAGTTTGATATGATCAGGATCGACTTGAGGTCGGTGGATGGATTTAAATATGAATATGGCCTCTATGTCAGGCCAGTTGTGTTCATTTCAGTAATGCGCACCTTATGGAGTAGTCAGGGTGTTATTTCGTTGTCAGATATTTCATGTAGTGATACGTTGTGCCGTGTGAGTTGTGAGACGGCTAAGAAATTTTTTATGTGTTGAGGATCCTTGTGGAAATGACGTATTTTGAGGAAAATGGCTCTTAAGATTCAGATTGTATATCGCAACTCAGTTGTGCTTGAGTTTTGTAGCTTATAGCGCTATATGTCCCCTCAGGGATGGCATTATGCACTTAGCGTGCTTGTGACCAAATTCGATATCTTATTATAATGAGAAATTTAGCTCGATGTATATCTCCTTATATGAGTTCTATGTGTGGATCGGTTAGCACACGGCCATGGGTATGTTATTTGGATCGGGTGGCACACCGCCATGGTTATGTTGTTTGGATCGGGTTGCGCACCGCAACAGCGTGATGTTTAGTGCAGTTCCCCATATCTATTTATTATGTTCTGTTTCCTATTTTCTGAAAGAAGCTCATATTAGTTTTGCGCCCGCGTCGCATGTATCATTCGCGAGCGGGGTAATTAAAATTCCTTTCAGAGTTCATTTTCTTTTTTGTATCGCTTTCTAATTGGTAGCCTATTGGCACATTGTGGAATCATATGAGACTTTTGGTCGTGTTGGGATGGCTTATTGCCTGAGCAGGTCATACTTGGTGAGACGAGGTTGTTGGATTTAGGATCAGTGCAACTGATTACGTGGAATATATTAAGCAGCATAGATCATTATTTGGTTCAGAATGTGGTAATGTTTCTTGTCAAAAGTATAGGATCAATAATTGGGTGGCTTGGCAGTTGATTATGAATTTTTTACATCTCTTATGTCATGATGTTATTGTAACAATTAAAGCATGACCTATGTAGGTCATGAGGTGCAATGGGAGCCTCAGATACGTGGAATTTCGATTAATTGATCAGAGAAAGTTAATGTGATCCTATGAGTAAAGTGGTTCAAGTTGTGAATTCAGTAATGTTATGCAGTCACGACTGGGTATAGCGTGTAGTTATTAATATGATGAGCGCATGTTGGAAACAAGCCTAGCAGGAAATTCCAGATGTTGGAATTGGGCCTTAGGGCGTATCTTCTTGAATAAAAGAGAATATCTTCAAAATGGATTGAGTTAATATGCTCAACTGAGCTGTGGTAGCACGGGAGGTGCATGAGAAGTTAAAAAGCGATTTCTGACCACTTCAGTGTAGTTCTCAGCACGTTCGAGGATGAACGTATGTTTAAGTGGGAGAGAATATAATGACCCGATCGGTCGTTTTAAGCACTAGCATGCCGTTCAGCAATCCGCGGCCATGAGCAGCTTCATTTTAGGTGTTGTGACCTGTACGTATGGTCGGAATTGAATTTCGGGAAGTCCAGAGTTGATTTGGAAGGAGAATTCTTGTTTGGAAGCTTAAAGTTGAAAGAATGAACTAGGCATGGAATTTTGAGTAAACGACCTCGGAATCAGGATCTGAAGGTTCCAGCAGTTTCGTATGATGATTTCGGACTTGGGCGTATGCCCGATTCGAGTTTTGGATAACCCGGGAGTGTTTTGGCGCCTATTGAGGAAGTTAGCATTTTTAGAAGAAATTTCATAAGTTTGGCTTGAAATGTATTTCAGTGTTATCGATGTCCGTTTGAGATTTCAGGACTGCGAATAGCTCCGTGTGCTGATTCTAGAGTTGGGGGCGCGATTAAAAGGAAATTCGGAGGTCCGTAGGTCATTTTGAAGTTATTAGGCTAAAGATAGAAAATTGAAGGGTTTTAGGAGTTTGACTGGAAGTGGACTTTTTTATATCGGGGTCAAAATCTGATTCCGAAAGTTGGAGTTGGTCTCTAATGTCGAATATGATTTGTGCGCAAAATTTGAGGTCAATCGGACGTGATTTGATGGGTTTAAACATCGAAAGTAGAAGTTTGAAATTCTAAAGTTCATAAAGCTTGGTTTCGAGGTCGATTTGTGGTTTTAGCATTGTTTGATATGATTTAAGGCCTCGAGCAAGTCCGTAATCTGTTTTGGGACTGGTTGGTGTGATTGGTTAGGGTCCCGGGTGGTTAACAAAATCGAAAATGGGATTTTGGAAAACTGAGGTTTGCTGGAACCGCAGATGCGGGGCCGCAGATGCAGCACTTCAATCGCAAAAGCGATTTTGGGCTAGAAGAGATGGGACCGCAGATGCGGTCATATTTCCGTAGATGCGGGACTGCACCTACGGTAGAGGGGTCGCAGAAGCGGAAGAAGGGCAACTGGAGATGACCGCAGATGCGGTCAATGTTCCGTAGAATCGGGACCGCATCTACGGAAGGGTGTGTTGCAGAAGCGAAAAGAGGCGGTCTAGGGAGGGCCGCATATGTGGTATTTTAACCGCACCTGCGAAACCGCAGAAGCGGTCAAGGGACCGCAGGTGGGGAAATAGCTGAGGCAGTAAGGTGTTTTAAAATTCGGGGTTGGGTTCATTTCAATCCCATTTTCTTCCATTGGAGCCGATAGAGAGCAACTTTGAGGGGCCATTTTCATCACTCATAACAAGGTAAGTAATTTATGCTAGATTTGAGTTAAATAGAAAGTTTATACATGGATTTAGGCAAGGAAATTATAGATAAATTAAGGTTTTGGTGGAAAACCTAGAAATTTACATTTCTTGGAATTTGACCATGATCTTGAATATGGAATTTAGTGGAAATTATATATTTGAGTTCCTAAGGTCATGGATAATCTTTATATTCGAAAAATTTCGGAATCCGGGTACTTGGGCCCGAGGCTGTTTTGGCCAATTTTTCGATCGGAGTTATGAATTTTATAAATTAGATTGTAATGAATATTTGAGCATATATTAATGGACTTGCGTAACCGTTGGATTGTTTTGGAGTGTGGTGCATCAATTAGAGTCTTCGGAAGGGCATGAAATGTCGTTTATGGTTCTTCGGAGCGAGGTGATTCTCCTTTCAAACCTTGTGAGAGGGAATTGTCCCCATAGGTGAACTAATTGATTATGTGCTCCTATTTGTGGGGGCTACATGTGCATGAGGTTACAAGATTCTGTGCGTAGCTACTATTATGCTATTGTCCGGGTAGTTAGGACCCAAAATTATGTTATACTTGGATTATTTATGAACCCATTGATAGCTTGAATTGCTTAAATCACGTTGAATTAGTTAGTGAATTTCTAAAAGGATTAAACTTCATTTGTTAAAAAATTATTAAAGGAGAATTGGTTTTCTTTGGATAATTATTCCCCGGTAAATTCTTAATTGGCTATTTGAGCATGTATATTATGTGTACCTGCGTCGCATGGATGATTCGCGAGCAGGATGATTGTTTATTTTATGTTGATCGCGTTGTACGGATAGATTTGCGAGCAGGGTAAGATGCATCTATGATTCGGGCCGTTCGACCCACAAAAATGCACATTTTAATTTCTGTTGGATCGGGCCATCACCTCGGTGTGATTTGCGCATGTTATTTGTCGCTTGAGGATTTTAAACGTGAAATTTTCCCTTCATGGCTTGATATAAATTGACAAGATAATAAAGAGTAAACCTTGAAAAATACTTAATTATCTGTTGAAGGTGTTTACCTGTTTTCCAGCTTCGTGAATTATAATTGCTATATATATCCATGATTTCCTCACATGGTTCGTATATTGTCAATTGACCCCTAGTAAGTGTCGATGTTTACTATCTCGTCTCTACTTCTTCGAGATTAGGCGGGATACTCATTGAATACACGTTGTTTACGTACTCATACTATACTTCTGTGCTTTTTTGTTGCACAGGTATATGTACCTCTAGCAGCCTACTGGGCGTAGCAGTGCAGATGATTCTGGGACTAGAGAGTTGCATTATTCGAGGCGTTCCGCAGCTAGTGTAGTCCCTTTCGGTATATGGTATTTATTTCTTGTCCTCTGTATTTCGAATGGATGTTGTACTTTTTTTCTTGTCAGTAGATGCTCATGCACTTGTGACACCGGGTTCTTGGATAGTTTGAGGTATTGTATTAACTACTTATCAATTAAATTTGATTTGAGACTATATTCCTTAAAATTGTTAAATTTGAAGGAAAATCCTAGATTCCAAAGGTATTAAAATGATATTTTGATTAAGTAATTTGGTTGGCTTTCCTGATAGCGGTGTCCGGCGCCACTAAGACCCTTAGTGGATTTTGGGTCGTGATAGTTATCAATTTCCCTTTTGCAGAATTCGACCAATTCTGCATTCATTTGGCAAGGTCAAGATTTAGTCGGGATATTGTCTTTGGATAATGTCTCCTCGTAGGGAAGAGTTACAATATGCTTCTTCCGATTCCAAAATGCACTAGGATGATCAGCACAAATATCAACAGTGATTTGCTCAGAAATTAATTTGATCTTTTCTTGTATTTTAGGAGATTTTAAAGTGTTGAATGTATTCATGATTAACACTTCTAATTGTAATGAATCAACATTCCTTTGTTTAATATCAATCAAGGCGTTAATATCTCTAGTTACGGGATCTGTAACAAAAGAATAACTTATTCGTTTATTCTGATAATTAGCACTAAATCCTTTTACATCTAGGTTAGTGAAAGGATAAAGAGCATTAATGAATGGAGTTCCAAGTATAATTGGAGGGTATAACTCGGTTTTTACTAAAAAGAAGAAATGAGGAATACAAACCTTATTTTGGCAAATATGGGTATTAGGCAATTTATACTCTATATCTAAAGCATGCCTAGGAGAAGATTTTACCAAATGAGTGGTTTTTTTAAAATACTTGGTGGGTATTAACCCTTCCTGAATGCAACTAATATCAGCTCCGCTATCAATAGTAGCTATATTAGTTACTGCAAAAGTATTATCAATTAAAATGGTGCATTTAATGTACCATTTATGAGCAGTAATAATCTGCATCATTCCTAAAAATAAATCAGAAGTATCATTAAAAATGATCTTATATATATATATATATAGTACAACAATAACAACAACAAACCCAGTTTGATCCCAATATGTGGTGTCTGGGGAGGGTAGTCTGTACGCAGACCTTACCCCTACCTAATGCAGTTAGAGAGGTTGTTTCCAATAGACCCTCGGCTCAGTAATGACAAGAAGAAGAAGATGAGGGAAGCAAGGACGGAAGAAAGATGGAAGAAAAAAAAATAAAAAAAGGGGCAGATAAAGGATAAATAGTATTCAAATAACAGCAACAGAGAATACAATACCTGCGGCGAACAAAACCACATAATTTAATAAAAATCTAAGACTATGAAGGGACATGCATGCTACTAAGCCTATCGGTGAACACTATAAACCTACTAACCTTCTACCTTAATCCTCGACCTCCACACCCTCCTATATATATATATATATATATATGCCTTATACAATTTCTTGTAAATATATTATAGAATTGTAAGTTAAATCTTCTAAAGAGTCAAATCAAACAAAAAAAATTGCAGAGAGATATTCAAGGAAATGCCTTATACTTTTTATTATTATGACATTAACAAAAATGGCAATATCTCTTTTAGTCTTACTCCCCTAATGGAATGAGAACAATAAGGTGCTAATACCACCATTAAAAGGAAAACAAAACTAATGAATATGTGCGAAAATACAAGTTATATATTAGTCTATGTATTATCTCTAACAAATTTTATAAATCCTTCAAGGTGCGGAGGAATTTTCGTTGGTGGCGGCGGAAAAGAAGCTTATTCATCACCGCTTCCTGGCGAAGCAGCATCCTCCACAAGTTCCGCTATCATTTCTTCATCAGCTTCGTCTATCTCCGGTTGTGATTCAGCAAGTCCAAAATTTCTTCTTTTCGAACAGATCCAATATCTGAAGAGTACTGATTTTTCCAAACTCTCCTTCATAGATGCTCTATGATCACCTATTTGAAGTCTCACTTGACTAAAAACGCTCAATATGAGTAATAGCAATGCCACAATCTATATGAATAAATAAATAGTGCAAATATTGTTCATATTTATGTTTATATTTATAAATATCACTATTTACGGTTGTGCGAGGCCATCCTTTATAAGTAGTATTAAAAACTCTTCTAACATATTGCACAAAATGAGTGTTAGAAGGAAAACTATAGGGTAAGTACATAACATTAACCATTTTTGCCAATTCTTCACGACATTTATTTGGATCGTACTATAAAATGTCACCGGTAACAGTGTTAATTCCCGGTTGAACTAGACTTCACCTTGTACTAGGGTTAACCGTAGTATCTACACTTGTCCCCTCTTGCGCATCTCTCATTTGAAGATATCTAGCTTTATCTATAGGGTATTTCTTTATGTGTCTAGGCAAGCTACTTGTACCGCTACGGTTTCCAGTATATTTATGAGCCAACAAAGACCTACAAGTTTTACACTTAGCCTTATTTTGTTCTCTTAGTTGAGTAAAAAAGTTCCAAACAAGTTATGTTTCGGGGCGTTTAGAACGTTGTCTATTAAAAGTATGGGTTACTACAAGAGGGTCAGGCAGGGCATCAGTTGGGTTATTAACAAGACTAGTAGGTGTATCATCTAAATCTGATTGCGTTTCATCTAAATCATCATTTTACTCATCATTTTCAAAGATAGTTTGATTATCATAAAGAGAATTCAAAACTTCTTCATTTAATTGTTGACTTGGTGCAACATCTTGGCAAAATTGACTATCGAAAAATTGAAAACAAGGGTTATCACTATCAAGAATAACAGCTGGAGGAGGACGGATAACAGGTCCGGGTCAGGGAGCCAGGGGAAGAGTAGTATCTTGACGACTAGATTCACCAATTTTAGATTTTTTCTTGCCACAAACATCTTTTTCAAAGAAAATGCCATATTAATTATATTTAAACAGGCTAAAACAAACAAAATTATAATATTAAACTTAAGAGTTGGAACGAGTTTACCGAATTGACAAACAACTTCTTGAAAATTGAATATCGTTGAAAACTTGTAGACTTGAGTACTTCAATTTACCAACTTCACAATTTTTCACGAAATTGGAATAATAAAGTAAGAAATTATAGAAGAAAATTAGAGAGAGAATGACGAATTTGTGAGTAAAAATGAAAGAATGAGGGGGTATTTATAGGTGAGAATAAGGAAAAAGTGCAATTATAAAAAGTTTGGGGGATAAATGGCTATTTTTTAAAGTTCCAAACGGCTAAAAATTAAAGGCCAGCGGCTAGATTTTAAAAATCTGACCGTTTGCCCTTTTTTTAAAAACAAATTATTTTAAAAAATGGTCGTTGGGGCCCATTTGGCTCGGTTGTACCGTCCTAGGCCCCTCTGTCGGTCCCGGGCTTTTTGGTTAGGACCGGCTCGCTATGGGCTTTTGTACCACTAGAGACCGGCTCTTTTGAACTGGGCCATTTGGCCCGTTTGGCACGCAGGCCCGGGTCGGTCCTGGGCTAGGCCCGACCCATAAGACACCCTTAATCCGAAGAAAGAATCGTGAGTTTTGCCGAGGGACAGTTAGTTCGTATCCCTGCTGGCCTTGCTCGACCTATTCTTCTTTGATCTGGTGATACAGTATGTATCATTGGGGTAGCGTTGCTGAACAAAGAGGTTTCGATAATAAACTTGCATGAATTTCTAAAATATGATATAAGTATATATTTAAAAATAGCTTTTACATGAACCGACGACTGTGACGTGGCTCAAAACATTACAACTTCTCTTGTTACAGAATTTTGAGGGTCCTCCTCAAAATTCTACCCCAGTTTAATGGGTTGATGCTTCCAATGGCTGCTTGCGATGACTGGCTGAAAATTACTTCGAAATTTTTTCTGGTCCTTCTCAAAATTCTGCCCCAGTTTCCTATTGCGGCGGAAAATGAAAATTTTATTGGATTGTGACCGAACCCATAAGGCTGCCTACGTATCCCCTCTTAAACGGGAATATGGTCAGACGTAGTTCAAATTACATCATATAGGAAAGCATAGGATTACACGTAGTTGCACTTTACTGCATCTGAATTGATTGGTTTTGGCGAACCTTCTCCGTCGATTTCTTCAAGTATAAGGTCTCCTCTTGTCAGAACTCAGTGAACCATGTATGGACCTTGCCAATTGGGACAGAATTTCCCTTTGGCTTCATCTTGATTAGGGAAATTTTCTTTAACACTAGCTGCTAGGGTATGGACTGTCTAGGCTTGACTCTCTTGTTGAAGGCTCTGGACATTCTGTTATGATAAAGCTAACTGTGGCAAACTGCATTCATTCTTTTTCCATCTATAAGAGCTAGCTGCTCGCAACGACTCTTCACCCATTCTGCATCATCGAGCTCAACTTCCTGTATGATTCTTAAGGAAGGAATTTCTATTTCGGTGGGAATGACGGCTTTTGTACCATAAACCAACATGTAAGGGGTTTCCCCAGTTGACGTGTGGATAGTGGTGCAATATCCAAATAGAGCAAATGATAGCTTTTCGTGCCATTATTTATGCTTCTCTATCATTTTTTCTTAATATCTTCTTGATGTTTTTTTTGGCGCCTTCTACAACTCCATTCATCTGAGGCCTATAGGCTATGGAATTCTTCTGTTTGATCTTGAAGGTTTCACACATAGCTTTCACTAAGTCACTGTTAAAGTTGCAACCATATCAGTAATGATTGACTCTGGAATCCCGAACCTACAGATGATACGGTAGAGGACAATGTCTGCCATGACTTTCTTAGTCACTGCTCTGTAAGATGCTTCCTCGACCCATTAGGTGAAATAGTCGATTGCCACTAGGATGAACCTGTGCCCGTTGGAAGCGACCGGTTCGATTGGTCCAATAACATCCATTCCCCAAGCGGCAAACGACCATGGCGAGCTTGTTGCATTAAGCTCGTTTGGAGGTACCTTTATCATCTCTACATGTGTCTGACAGCGGTGGCACTTCCGGACATGCTGGATGCAGGCCATTTCCATTAGTCATCCAAAAGTAACCAGTCGAAAGTATCTTCTTGGCTAAGACAAAACCGTTCATATGTGGACCGCAGGCCCCATCATGGATTTCGTCTAGCAACTTAGATGCTTCTTTTGTGTCGACACACCTTAATAGTCTCAAATCCAGAGTCCTCAAATACATGATTCCTCCGCTGCGAAAGAAATTGTTAGACAACATTCGAAGTGTGCGCTTTTGAGTAGGATTGGCAGGCTCTGGGTATTCTCCCTTGGCTAAATACCTCTTGATATCATGAAATCAAGTCTTTCTGTCTGCTTCTTCTTCAACGTGGGCACAATAAGTTAGCTGATCATGGATCTTTATTGGAATGGGATCAATCCCCAATTACTAGCAACTCTTGTATGTTCATGTCAATAACCATCTTGAGCCCTAAGATGCAAGCTTCGTACTCGGCCAAGTTGTTGGTGCACGGGAACTTGAGTTTGGCAGACACCGGATAATGCTGACCGGTTTTTGATACTAGGACTACTCCTATAACGACTCCTTTGAAATATTTTGCTCCTGTCAAAAAACATTCTCCAACCATCATAGGATTCCGCAATGTCTTCTCCTATGAATGATACCTCTTCATTAGGAAAATACATTTTCATGGGTTCGTATTCTCCATTCACGGGGTTTTTTGCAAGGTGGTCTGCTAGTGCCTGTCCCTTGATTGACTTCTGATTTACGTAGACAATGTCAAATTCACTCAACAGGATATGCCACTTGGCTAGCTTGCCAGTGGCAATGGGCATCTGAAATATGTACTTCAAAGGATCCATCCTTGATATAAGATATGTGGTGTTGGCATACAAGTAATGTCTCAGCTTCTGGGCTACCCAAGTCAGAGCACAGCATATGCATTTTAACAGAGAATACCGGTCTGCGTACGTAGTGAACTTCTTGCTGAGATTGTAAATGGCCTATTACTTTGTACCTGTCTCGTCATGCTGCCCCAGAACGTAACCGAAAGCACCATCTAACATTGCGATATAGAGTAGCAAAGGTCTACCAGGCTCTGGCGGGACTAAAACTGGCAGTGTTGATAGGTATTCCTTGATCATGTTGAATGCTTTATGGCATTCATCAGTCCACTTGGTGGCAACATCAATCTTCAGCATCTTCAAGATCGGCTCACAGATGACTGCAGATTGTGCTATGAACCGGCTTGTATAGTTAAGCCTTCCCAAGAAACTCATCACATCCTTCTTGTTCGTTGGCGGTGGAAGTTCCTGAATAGCCTTGACCTTTGATGGATCGAATTACATTCCCCAGCGACTCACAATAAACCCAAGTAATTTTCCAGTAGGAACCCTAAATGCACACTTTGCGGGATCCAGCGTTAGGTTGTATCTTCGCAATCCGTTGAAAAATTTCCTCAAATCTTCCATGTGATTAGTGGACTTTTGGACATAATGATAAAGTTGTCTATGTGCAGCCCAATCTTCTTGTTTATCATATTATGAAAATGGTAGTCATAGCCCTCATATAGGTGGCCCCTGAATTCTTCAACCAAAACTACAACATCTTGTAGTAGTACATTCCCCACGTCATAATGAAAGCCATTTTCTCAGCATCTTCCTCATCCATCCATATCCGATGATAACCGTCAAAACAATACACAAATGATTGCAACTCATGCTTGGGGAACTTGTCGATTGTTTGGTAAAGAGAAGTCGTCTTTTGGACTGGCCCAATTGAGATCCCGGTAGTCGACACAGACTCTAACCTTCCCCTTCTTCTTTGGTACTGTCACGATGTTAGCTAACTATGTTGGGTATTCTAATACTCTAAGAACCATAGCTTTGACCTGCTTGGTGACTTCATCATTGATTTTTAAGCTCATATCAGGTTTGATCTTTCTGAGCTTCTGCTTTACTGGAGGACAAGTTGGATCAATTGGCAGTTTGTGTTCCACAATAGATGTACTCAAAAGAGTCATATCATCATATGACCAGGCAAATATGTCCTCATATTCTTTTAGAAATTTTGTGTAGTCTTCCCTTTCGAACAGTGATAAGTGAACACTAATTCATTTTTCTTTGACATTTTCTGCATCTCCCAGGTTAACAATCTCAGTCTTGTCCAGCTTGGACTTAGGCTTGTTTTTAAAATACTCAACTTCCTTAACAAGCTCTTCCGGTATGTCATCTTCCTCTGAATCCATGTTTGTTTGTTCCCTTGTCTCATTGCATGTCACAGCCGTTGGTTCATCAAGATAAGTAATAGTAATGCTGTATAAGTAAAGTAATGAGAGAAAATAATAATAGTGTTGATTTATAAGGAAAATCAAAATTCTTTGATAAATTTCATAACTGTTTTGAACATTGAAGATCTTATTGCGAAAATTGAAAATGCGAAAGGAAAGTTAACTAGTAAAAATAAAAGATAGTGCATGATGCTTGTTCAGCTTTGCTACCCTGAGGCTCGCCATGCTCTAGTGGTTCTGATGGTGTAGTTATTGAGGTGTGCTCCTCTACTTACAGCCTGTATGGAAGAGCCTTCCTCCCCTCCTCCTTGAAAATGACAAAACAATCCTTATCATTATCTTCTAGGAACAAATTCCTCACTGTTGCTAGTGTTTCCTCTTCTTCTGACCCAAAGATAACTTCGGATGGTTGGAAAGTCTGTTCCAAGTGTGGTATTGGCTTCTCCAACGGATAGTAAGGACAGCGCCATGGTGGTGACTAGTTGTTGAATTCCTCCCAGGTATACTCATATCCCGGACCGCATGTGGTGCCATGTTTTTTTAATTTGATAGGCTTAGCGATTCCTTGGAGATTCTTGCCAAGTCCCTTGCCAGGTTCGTATCCGCTCCAGTTCAATATGCTTTTAATTTTGTTGTCCCTCCATTTGTCCTTGTCAATGGCGTTGACTCGCTCGATATGGTGATAAGTCTCCTCACATATAGTTCTTTTGCCTCCTATTGCTGGGATGGTCTGGCAACTGTATATGGGATTACTACCATCATCGTGAATCATTACCTCTTGGTGATTCCACTCAAACTTTATTGCCTGATGTAGTATTGATGCTACGGCCCCAATGGAATGAATCCATGGTCATCCCAATAACAGATTGTAAGATGCCGACATATCTATCACTTGAAAATGAACATCAAACCAAGTAGGCCCCATTTGCGAACACAGGCTAATTTCCCCAATAGTTGACCATTGGGAACCGTTGAAAGCTTTGACATTAATGGCCCCATCCTTGATATCATGCAGTGCCTTTCCCAATGTCATGAGTATTACCAACGGACAAATGTTGAGGTTGGAGCCTCCATCAATCAGGATTCTGGTGATAAATAATCTTCGCATTGTACGGTGTTATGCAACACCTTGTCGTGGCTCAACCCTTCTGGTGGCAGCTCATACTCATGAAAAGTGAACTTATGATTTTCCAATACATGTCCTACCATGTTAGCCATCTCTCTACCGGTTATTTTGTTTTGTACATATGCCTCACTCAACACCCTTAACAGAGCATTCTTGTGTGCATAAGAATTTTATAGCAAAGTAAGGATAGAAATTTGCGTCGGTGTTTGGTTCAGCTGATCAATGAGCGAGTATAACTTGGCTTATATCTTTCTCCAGAGATCATCGGGCCCAGTTTCAGTGATGTTCGGCCGACTAGAGGCCTGCTTGCTTGACTCAGCCAGATGTTCCGGGGTATAAACACTACTAGTTCTCATCATACTTTGTGCCGTAACAGCTACTCCGAACATGACCTTCCCTTTTCTTATTGCCTCGGTTCTGCAATCCCAAGGTATGGCATTTGTATGGAATGGTGTTACGGCTGACATATCCACTGGAATTGGCGTGGCTATCTTTACTCCGAATGCAACATGCACCTTGGGTGGTAAAACTGCAACTCTGAAGGGTGTAGGTGCATTTGCTGACGATATGAATTTGACCTCAATTGGTGCTGGCATCTTGCAGAGGATGGTGCTTCAAAATCAAGTGGCATTGATATATTTACCTCGGTGTCCCCAGAGGGATGAATCAGGACTACGATCGGGTTAAGGGTGACTATTGGCTTCTTTTGGGTCGTCACCTTCTCTGATCAAACCGATCGATCCCTTGGGATCCCAATCATCCTCTATTTCAATAATGTGAATGCCTCCACTGTTGTGGTATGACCGAGGGTTATTGCGGATATTCGGAGTAGTTTCCTTCGCCACAATAATCTTGTTATCAATTGAAGTCTAGATCTTATCTTTCAGAGAGCGACATTCGTCAATGGTGTGTCCTTTCATGCCCAAAATGGTATGCACATAATTTATTTGGATTAACCCATTGGGAAGGATTCTCAGGAGCAACATGAATAGGGGAGACATAACCAGCAACTTTAAGTCTTTCATATAATTGGTCGATAGGTTCTGCTATAGCCGTGTACTATTTTGGGGGCCTTCGGTCAAAGTTTGGTTGGGGTCTAGAGAAGTTTTGGCGTGGAGGAGGGGATTGGTAATAGGACGGTTGGGTGTTGTAGGCTTGGTAAACATGGGTCGGTTGAGAATATTTGGGTGAAGTACGCAAATATGTGGGAGGTGATTGATAAGTGGGCAGTGGAGCTTGGTAAAAGGGTGAGGGTGCTTGGTAGTTTGGAGTAGGCTGGTATGTAAATAGAGGCATTGGGTAGGTTTGGTATTTAATGGGAAATTTGGTTCTTTGTGCCACCATTACGGCTCCTACGTCGCTTTTCTTGGACAAACCACCTAAGCATAAGTCCTTGTTTGTTGCTTGTAAGGCCTTGAAATTCGTAACCATATCACTTTTGATGCCCTTTTCGATCCTTTCTCCCAGCTTGATAATGTCAGAAATTTGTGGCCCTCGATCGTCATCAACCTCTCATAATACTGTGGGTATTGGGCCCAGATGAATAATTTGTTCATTTGTTCTTCTTCTAAGGTAGGTATAACCTTGACAGCTTCAGACCTCCAATAGGTAGCATACTCGCGAAAGGTTTATGTGGGCTTCTTCTTTAGATTTTAAATATAGAACACATCTAGTGAATTCTTCGTGTTAAACCTAAATCTGTTCATAAAATCAGATGCCATGCTTACCCAGTTCGACCACTTCTTTGGATCTTGCATAATGTACCAAGATAAACCATCTCCCTTCAATCTCCTCATGAAAAGCTCTACGTAGATTTTCTTGTCTTTACTCCAGCCAATTTGTCATAGTACTTTCTCAAATGGACACTTAGATCTTCTGTACCATCAACAATTTCGAGCTTAGGAGGTTTGTACCCCTCGGTCAGTTTCACATCGGGCTGTATGCAAAGATCTTTGTAGTTTAGCCCTTCAATTCCCTTACTACCTTCAACATCTTGAATTCTACTGGTCAACTTTTTAAGTTCTTTGGCCAGGTTTCTGATGAGCAAGTCCTTATCATCGGACTCATGTGTACTTGAGATGGGTTGGGTGGAGTGCGGCACAATCTCCACATAGATGGGGGTATTATGTTGGGCATGGCAGTGGTCATTTGTGGAGTTCTGGAGTTCTAGGATGAGCAATGAGGTGTTATTTGAGGTATGGCAGGTGCTGCAATGGCGATGAGGAGTAGGATGGTTTTGTTGCTTTGGGATATATTGTAGAGGTACAGGATTCTGAGCATTTGGAAAATTAATATCTGGAGTGGTGAAGGAAAATGATAGATTTGCCAAATTCCAGACCTATCAAGCTCTTTTTGAAATTTTAGCAGCTTTTGTTCTATTTGGGATGCATTTTCTTTGGGAACCAGAGTACCGTGACCATGATTGACCTTTACCCGTTCAGTTGAGTTCTCCTTTCTGGCATTGTTCAAATCTTCCATCGTCCCTTTATTTTTGTGTCTAACATGATTGAGAGGAGAAGTAGGTGAAGGGCCTTTGGATCTCGTGAAATAGGATGATGTTGCCAGAGTTCACAAACTAACCTTTGGGGAGGGGAATAAACAAAAAGTAAAAAAAAAGGTAACAAGTCAGTGTGGATTATATATAAAACATGTTACCATATTTAAACACACAATGCGGGGGTGTAAAGTGTGTCCTAATTTGGGGTCCTCTTTTATGCCCAAGGTAGGTCGAGCGACAAGTTGATTTGGAGAACTTGGAATGCTAAATTCCTCATTTCATTCATAAAAAATAGGCGAATCCCAAATCGACACTAAATAACAAGAAATAAAAGTTCCCAGTGGCCATTGGCCTTATTATATTTTGTAAAGAAAAAATGGAAACTCCTATCTATTTGGTCCCAGAAGGACCTTCCCCAAACTCGGCGTCCTTGGCTCCATCGAACAGCTTCCCTAACTTGCACAGTCTCAGTAGCAGATAGTCTCTGGCCAGATGTCCACCTTCATTTCCTTCAACATTCTGGAAGTCTTCGACCCTCTTGAGAAATTTGTTTTCCAACTCTACTATAACTCACTCTAAATATCCCAGTCGCTTGTTGGCGCTGACAGCCATATCCTTCCATTCCTTAATTAGTTTTTGATTGGCTTCTTGTATCTCACGGTGCTCCCTTTCGCATTCCTGTATCCTCTTGCGTAATTGGTTGTACTTGACCCGTGCTTTGGCCTTTTCATCTATAATCCTGTGACCTCGAATAAACCTAGGTTGACTTAGACCATCGTGCTTATCCTCCAACCATCCTGAATAATAGGGAGCACAACTAGCGGGGTATCTATCCGGATTGATGGTATCCCTTCCCAGGACAATCTTGAAGTGCCACATATGCTGAGCCTGGCACTTGCAAGGACTATCGTCATCCTGGAAGTCAGCTCGAAAGTGACTCATTTTGTCGACCATAGATATAACCTGCTTCCTACCCGCTTGTGTCATCACTTGGAGAGCTACGTAAGGGTACATTCCTCTTAAGCCGATTAGTATTAGGAAAGGTACATCTCTGGATCTGACGATGAACTCCTTGGTCGGAAACTACTCGAACATCCATTGTACCTGGTCCTCAATCAAATTTTTGCAGAGCTCGACCCATTCTCTAGCATTCTCCAGTTGGGCAAACATGGTTGGCATGTAATTCAGTCGCTTTGGATGATGAAAAGTGATATAATCATCCTAGTCCCTTCGATGGATTACTTGCCTTCGAAGCGAACATGCTGAGATATTCCTCGAGCAAAAGTTGAAGTACCAAATTACAGCCTTCAAAGTGTTTAGCTCCCCATTAAAACTTTTCTAGGCTCGGTATATTTCTGCAATGATCATGAGCACGAGGCTGAATGGTTGCCCGTCAATTCCTTCCATTAGAGTTTTAGTTACCATAGCTAGTCTGGTGTGGATTCTTTCCTTCTTTGTTGGAAACACGATCAATCCGAGGTAGCAAAATATGAACATAAAGACTCTTTGTTGAATATGTCCCAATGATGTGATGGAAAAGTCATCAGGATAGGTACGATAGGATTTGATGCGACCGTGCCTTTCATACAAATAATCAATAGGGATATAGGAGTTGTCACGACCCCAGTTCACCCTCCATGAACATATCGTGATGGCACCTAGTCCCTATGACTAGGTAAGCCTAACAATGAGGAAGATAAACCAAAAATTTCGGATGAAATAAATAAAACTGAACTGGTAAAATAAACAGGGTTTAAGGTGCCGCTCGACACATACCACAACAATCCTCAAGCTAACAAAACTTCTCAAAACCCGAAAACTCACAAATCACAAGCTAAGGGGATACATAAGAGGCTCTAACTCAAGAATATCTATACAAAGGAGAAAAATACTTGAAGTACTATACTTATTACAGAAAAGCTGGAAAGGGACTCCTCGGTCTGGGTACGTAGCAGATATACCTTGAAGTCTCTACCAATACGCCTCCTTCCAAGACTGACAGAACTGAGCGGGAGTACCTATATCTGCACAACCAAAATGTGCAGAAGAGTACTATGAGCACACCACGGCGGTACCCAGTAAGTACCAAGACTAACCTCGATGGACTAGTGACGAGGAACAGCCAAGGCACCTACCGGTCGATAAACAGTATAATCATAGGAACAATGGTAATGACATATGAATATGTAAAGAATGTGTGAACGACCAAAAATGTTACAATTCACAATAAGGGTTAAATACAACAATTAACAAAAAGAATATAATAAATGATGGTACAAAACGACGGCAAAATCACAACCCAAATCCTAAGGTCACAACACAGTAAGGAAAAGAAAAAAGTAAATAATTCCTATCATACAATGACGTCCACAGAAGGTCTTATCCCTTTTTTTCCACAATGTCACAAAGTCTCTGACTAACCACAATTCGCGAAGACCTAGCATCTAAAATCTAACAATTGGCATCCTGTGCCCCATCAATCTCCTGGTCATACCGACAACTAACTGNAGGAAGATAAACCAAAAATTTCGGATGAAATAAATAAAACTGAACTGGTAAAATAAACAGGGTTTAAGGTGCCGCTCGACACATACCACAACAATCCTCAAGCTAACAAAACTTCTCAAAACCCGAAAACTCACAAATCACAAGCTAAGGGGATACATAAGAGGCTCTAACTCAAGAATATCTATACAAAGGAGAAAAATACTTGAAGTACTATACTTATTACAGAAAAGCTGGAAAGGGACTCCTCGGTCTGGGTACGTAGCAGATATACCTTGAAGTCTCTACCAATACGCCTCCTTCCAAGACTGACAGAACTGAGCGGGAGTACCTATATCTGCACAACCAAAATGTGCAGAAGAGTACTATGAGCACACCACGGCGGTACCCAGTAAGTACCAAGACTAACCTCGATGGACTAGTGACGAGGAACAGCCAAGGCACCTACCGGTCGATAAACAGTATAATCATAGGAACAATGGTAATGACATATGAATATGTAAAGAATGTGTGAACGACCAAAAATGTTACAATTCACAATAAGGGTTAAATACAACAATTAACAAAAAGAATATAATAAATGATGGTACAAAACGACGGCAAAATCACAACCCAAATCCTAAGGTCACAACACA